>JAQLOL010000012.1:26030333-26043949 GCA_029783665.1 Naso thynnoides | reverse complement strand
CAATTTTGATTACTTATCCAAATTTTGTACTGAGCTGGCATGTCATGATGGAGAGATGCATTTGTGGGACATTATAAATAAATCCAGTGAATGGGAGCCAGCTCTGTGTCCCTGTTTCCAGCTTGGCCCAGGCAGCAGCAGGAGAAGCTGATGTGAGTGAGGAAAAGCTCATTAATCTGGACACATCAAGCCAGGCTCAGTCCCACCTGCCTCTGATCCTCCCACTAAAACTGGGACACACCTGGGAGTTCAACCACCTGCTGTCAAGGTCATCAACACAAACACACAAACAGTCTTAGACACATGGGCATGTGTGCGCACACACACTCCCATGCCATTCTGTTTGCTGTTCAGAAGCAGCTTGACTGAGGAACAGCAGCAGATCTTGTGAAAGAGATCCTGAGATCCTGTTTAGATGACGGGAGTTTTCGCATCAAACAAAACTTTTGTTGCCGTTCGACCTTTCTTTTACGGTGACAACAGCATGCTGGCGCCCCAGGAACCGCAAACTTTGAAACCAGGTTCCAAAATGCAACCTTCTTTCCAGCTGTGTAAACTGGCACACCGCAAAGCCTGTGAGAGTGGTGACTACACTAATGTTAATGCCAGCGTAAGTCAATGCATTCCGCAATAGCCACAAACAAACTCTGATTAAACTCTCCACAGTGCACCCAAAGCAAGTCGAATATGACGACAGTCTATTGAGGCAAATTCAAGTCTTTATAGAATGATTTTAGAAATTAAACTACGGCTGAATTTCTTTAATTTGTGGCTCTGGTTAAGGTAAAGATACACGGAGCAGCAACAGCTGCCGATTGTATGTCATTACAAACTTAAACTGCCGACTACCGGCCTGGCACAAATGCCACAGCACTTTCGATTGTTCATATAAACACAGATTTTTTTTAAAGATGCAAAGGAAAGACTTTTTTTTTAAAAAAAGGGCAGCTCTTGTCTAATGTGGCTTAAGTGTCAAACTCGATCCATGCACCCAGAGCTGTGTATACACTTGTTGATGCAAAGAAAACATGAATACGCATACTTTCTTTACTGACACCTCACCCCCTAAGAACACCTTGGAGGCACATGCTTTATATTCTGGGTCTCCTCTCCCATCTCCTCCTCTCACACTTTAGCTAATCCTCATCCACCATGCTGGTGTCTAATTAGAATGTTCATGTACTAATTAAGGGGTGAAGCAGGGTCTCTCGTGTTGCGGAGACCGGGGGGTACATGGAGGTTAGCCTCGTATCACTTACCTCTGACACTGCTGAATACCAATTATTCTCCCTCCCTCACCGCCCACAATGGCCTCCCCTTCTGTGACCTCACATGCTTCCACATACTTCTGCCCACAGGCTGACAAGCTGGCCGAAGCCGTACACGTGTGTTGACTGCATACACCCAACATTTTGAGTGGAATTTTTCATGTGTTGTGGCTTAATGTCTTGCATTTGCGATGTGGTGCATTTAGGGGTCTGGAGGAAAGAATTTGATTGCAGTAGATGATGGTTTCAGTTAGGATTTATACAATTTTGTTTGTGTGTATTTCTGTAAATGCTGCACTAATAGACTCCTCTGTCGGTATTCCATGGAAGAAATGCATATCTAATGAAGCACAACTCTGGTGCAGCAGGTAGCAAGTAGAGTGGGAGATGTCAGGGTGCCACAGCTGGCATAAATGTTGTCCCTTTGTGCCCTCTCTCCATGGCTCCGGCTCCACTGGCAGGCAGCGCTGTCATCTTTCATTACCCCAGGCTGTCTCAATCTCCCATGAGCCCTGGATTGGAACAGTTTGGCATGGTGTGGTGTGGTGAGGACTGACGCCAGGCTGTCCACCAGTCTGATGCCAGCTCTACATTGGACTGTCTCGCCACCGATTAGGATGTTGCCTGGACTGCCTCAAGCACAAGTGCCCACAGCCTTTAGCTCCATTAGGATCTGCAGAGTCTGGGGATACAGACTGAGAGCAGATATCCTAAATGGATCTTGGGCTTTATTGTCTTGGAGAAACACTGAGTTATGTTAACTCGCACCAAAGCTCCAGGAGCCAGACAACAAAGCCATTAGAGGATTGTGAGCGGGTTGCTAAATGTAGGATATAGATGCGTGTAGGTGGATGTTGACTGCTTATAGCAAGCATTCAATCAAGAATATATCCACTCAATATCCACCTTATTATGCGCACCTGGCGAGTAGTGAGTTGGACCTTTTCTTTTTTTTCTTCCAGAAAAGCTTGTATTATTTTTTCCACATAAGCCATTCTAGTTTCAGATCTTGTTTTTAAACCCTCTGTTGCAGATATTGCTTTTCTGTTTTGGTCTAGGTCAGGTATTCACTTTCAGCAGCTCTCAGATTATTAATTTCTACCAAAGCAGCATTTTTTGCAGATGTTTGCAAATTCATTCTTTTGTCTTTGCTATGAGTTTCCTGCTTTTCCCATGGACGAGAAAAATTCAACTGATAATCTTTTTTGTTTTTTTCAATAGTTTTTTTTAAGGCCCTATTTTCTGCATTGCACATCTGCAGGCGTCCGCAGACTCTGGAAAAGCGGTTTTACTTATACTTAAAACAATGATCCAAGCCAGTCTGGCCAAAAATGTTATACAGTGTGCCACTTGCAGTAAAATAATCAAAAGATGACAGAAGAAGTTTCAGTGGCTACACTTATTTTCTTTTTTTCTTTTTTTAGTTTTTTTTTTCTCCAGCCAGACTAGCGTTATTAATGTTGCAGCTACAACTCAGCCAGGCAGAGACAACGGGAGAAAAAAATAAAGGCTCTGCACACATGACAGAGAGCACATTCTTACCTGAATGGTAGAAATTGTATTATTTTGTTGTTGTTGCTGTTGTTATTGTTGTTGTTGAATGAAATGAGAAATGACAGTGTTTTCTACAGTAAAACAAGTCAAAACATTACTCTATTCACACATGTGAAAGAGTTGCTTTGAGAGGCCACAGCAGAGTACAAGTCTAACCTAAGCAAATACTGACAGGTGTCTCACTGAGCAAATATGGGCAGAAAAATACTAATAAAAATACTAATAAAAAGACTTGAAGAAGTCAATGTTGCTGTTGTACCAACTGGACTGGAGTGTGGAGCAAGCGATTATTTTGGGCTGCACACAGAAGTCTGCGCGAACCATCACAGAATGAGCTGAAGACGATTTTTATATCACGCATACCAGAGCCGACCATGGCTTACGTGGAAAGTATGAATAGGCCTTTAGGTTGCTGATCTCGATCTCTATTTACTGTCATTAACACTGGCTATTCATAAGAACCTTACACAACTCTTCAAAAACCTGAACTGTCCATTTAAAGCCAGGAATAAACCGAATGTCCAACTCTTCCACAGGAATCCTGATATGTTGTGACCAGATTTTGGTGACCACATGTTCTCTTTTCATTCTTTGATAAGAGAAGAGGAACCTGACATGAGCTGCAGAACAAAAGCATTTGCTTCTATCTGGCAGTACAGTTTTTATCTGTTTGTGACATGCTGGAGCCAGCAAGTCTGACAACATGTTCATCATGCTTATATTTGCATAATCATGTCCTGTCTATTGTCTTGTAATTCTCACTTGGACGATTAACCGAACCTCATGCCCAGTCGTGTTGCGTGCTTTATTCTAGCAGCTTTATTCATATGTGACTCACAGCCTTTATTTATCCAGTATGTGACTCTGAGCTGTTTGCGTAAATGTGGAGGCGTATCTAATCAAATTGATTCTGAGTTTATATCTCAGATTTACCCACGTATCTCTACATGGGATTCTGAGAAAAGCTTTTAGAGAAGACTCCACTGCTTGCAATAAGTCATCGCTGGCTTGTCTTCTCATGAAGTCAGTGTTGAGCAGTTTGTGTCCTCAGAGCAGCCTAATAGACTTTCCTGTAAGGGATGAAGAAAAGGATGGGTGAGGAGGACAGAGACAAAACAGACTTTTCTCAATATTTGTGGTATTACCGAGGAAAATGTGGGAAAATAGAAAATAACTATGTGGTTGTGTCCTGGATTTCAATGTCAGGATCCCCTCAACTCTAGGTGCACCGCTTGTATTTATAGGTATCCCAGTTGTCCACTGGCAACATGGATGTGTAACTGAAGTAAATTGAACTGATGTGAACTGAACAAAAATGTAATGAAGTGAAATCGAATAGCATCAAATCAAATTGAGTAAATTTATATGAAGAGGTCTGAGCTGACCTGAGCTGAAACTGCAGCAAGGTCACTGACACGAAGGGTTACTGACGTAGAGAGAGAGTGATTAAAGGAAGGAAGGGGGGCTAGTCTCTACACTTTAATCTACGAGTAGCAAACGGCCCCTGCACTTTAACTCGTGGCAGGCCATTTGAGCCAGATTGTAAGTGACAAACTAATGACTCCTGCCAACAGGAGTCTGACAGACCGGAACTCAATCCACAAACGACAGCGACAAAGTCTCTCACTCTTTACCCTGTTTGAGGGGTCCTTTACAGTGCAGGAAGTGAAAATGCACACTCAGCTGGGCATAATTAATTCACCGCTGTACATGTTTTGCCAGAAAACCACTCCTTTCTGCTTCCTTGTTCGACATCACTTTACACGTTCTGACCATTATTTGCCCTGCTTTTTTTCTTGCCAACAAAGTCTCACTGGAGCACAAGTCCATTTGCTTACAAACCATGAGCAGCCAGGTTTTTTTCTCCCACCTGTCATGCTGGCTGCTTGGCTTGACTTGTCGAGTAGCTAACATTGATAGCCTGCAGCCATTTTCTAGTTCTTTCTTTAGTCTGCTGGATGGTAAACTGCCTAATTTGGTCATTGTGAAGAAAGAGATTGGGGTTTTATTGGCAGTCGGGCTCTGTGTACAGGTGTTGCTGTGGTCTCTGATGGCTTTCATCCTCCGCAGATTAAGTCCCGGAGGCCTGAGGGCCTGTGGGGGACTCTGGGCTTTTGCTGTTGGTCATGAGACAAGAAGCTGTACTTCCTGCCAGAGCTGGACTCTAATCTAACAGAGAGATTTTCTGTTCAGCACTTCTATAGGATTCATTAGAGAGCCCTTACTGGCTTGTTCGGGCAGCCACTTTTGGACAGCAGAGTGCTTGGCTCTGTGTGTATGTGTGTGGGTTCAGTGTGCACGTGTATCTCCGGTGTAAGAGTCTGACTGTCCCACCTGTTCCCACTCACTGAAGCGTTAGCGGATATGTGTGTGTGTGCACTAGAAGGGTCATAAACTCACAACTACCCTCAGATGAGTGATATAACGCTGCAGGATAGGACGCATCAGCCACACCTCCCACTGTGTGACAGCTCCACCTGCTGGCTCAGCTCCAGTCATTTCTCCTCACCTGACCAAAGGAAAAGGCGTCCATCAAAACTTGAGCCTATTAGCTTCCTACAGCCATCTGGTGCTATCTCTATATTGATGTATGCAACCGGATCTAAATGAGTCTGCAGAGAGACACATTCATTCGTGGCTTTATTTACTGAGGCGCTCTATGAGAGGAGATGGTATTGATATTTCATTATGAGTCTAATAAAGGGCAGCCAGTATTGAGTTTTCATTAATAGGCTCGGTTTGGAGCAGATTAACATGTCTGCGCACTTGATAATAACTTAGAGACGGGGTTTTAACTGGTTTGAGTGATCAAACAATCACCTGCACCGTCACAACTGAAAAAGGAGATGCAAAGATACACAGACGGGCAGGAAGACAGAAAGAGAGACAGACAGATAGGGAACAGACAGGCGGAGAAGTCTGAGCGACGATGATGTGATGAGAAAGATAGCAAGAGATCAGAAGAAGCACGGAATGTGAGAGCAGAACAAACCAGAGGGAAAAAAAGGGGAAAAAGCCGCGACTCAAAGAAAGAAGAAAAAAAAAGCAAAGCAGCAGCCACCTAAGAAGCAAGCAATAACTCCCCCATCAACAACTTCAAGACCTCTGCACTGGGTTTGTTCTCGTTGCTCCAGGCAGTCCCTGACATCAGCACCACTAGCCGTCAAGATGTTACAAAGCGCGACCCAGGGGTGAATACGGCAAAACTAGCCTAGACCATCAACAACAAGTATTGTGGATGGTGAACAAATCAGCAGGCTCTGTGAGCGGAATACTGGCCCGTCCTTGACGTTTAATCTCTTTCGCTCTTTCCTCCTGACACAATAGAGGTTTGAGCCAAATGGATTAATAAGAAGAGAGGGAGACCACATAGCAGATAGGCTTATGAACGGAGAGAGAGTCCTCTTCCCTGTGGTGAGTCAGGGGACAGACTGAACTTTCAGCACCATGGACAGCGTCACAACGCCAACACAAAGCTGGACTGTGGCTGCACCGTCTCTCTGCCGCTTAGTGTTGCAGCTCTGTGTAAACAAAGCCGAATGTTTGATGGTGTTTCTTGTCATAGTATCGTTAATATACTGCAGTCCACTCCTCCTCACTGTAACAGGAGTAAATAAGGCCCGTCCACCACCTGGCATTATCTGCAGCACTGTGGCGCATCTTAAAGTGGCGGCACCTCCATTAAAATGAGTGATGATCCAGGTCTGTTCCCACAGCGGAAAGCCAAGACTTTTAGGCAATAATGGATGGGCTTTTTACAAACACATTGCTCCCTCACTGCCACTTTGTGTGTGTCTGTCCGTGTGTGTGTGCATGTGTTACTGTGTGTGCAGTTTACTATCTGCTATTGAACAAATAAGCTGCTTTAACCAACTCCAGTTTTCTTGTCTCCTGTGAAACAAGGGAAGATGTTTGTATACTGGAGTGGTGGTTGGGGGGGATTTTCATTCTTGTGTTCCCTTATTTATTCATTTCTTTGACTCATCATTTCACTCATATATGTAAAATATATTTATTTACATATTATTTTGTTGATTAATTCCTTTGAACAGGTTATTTGCAGCATGTAATCTTTTAGTTCCTGTGTATATTTTCTCATTTTTGCCTTTTTTTCTAACAGAAAGTCTCCCAGTATACCATCATTGTCCAGGCCACTGACATGGAGGGCAACTTGAACTTCGGCTTGTCCAACACAGCTACAGCCCTCATCAGCATTACCGACATCAACGACAATCCCCCAGAACTGACAGTCAGAACGGTGAGTCCTGAACTTTCCCTTACGTATTTCTGTGTAACGGTATGTATGAAAATCATGAAAAAGAATGAAAGAGGGGAGGTTGATGTCTTTTTTTCTTCTGCTGAAGGGAGGACAGGTTGACTGTTTGGGAAATTCGTGATCCGTCAACTTTTTTCTTCCTAATTTATATTTTTGTAGGTCGTTCCTTTTACATATATTAACAAGATAACTTTTGAGCACTCTGTGAGTAGTAAAAGAGCGCTTCTGAAATGTGAAAAGTATCACAGGCTTGTCTCTGTGTTGTGGCTTTAATTTTCTCATCAGAATCTTCTCCTGGTTCACTCAGATTTTTTAAATCCCTTTTTTTGTCAATGTCAAGGGGCTAGTAGCTAGCTAGCCCGAATCTTGTTTAAAAAAAAGATTCAGCCACAGTTCCTGGTCAAATAAATCCCCATACACCGGGCAGACTGGGACTAAAAAAAAGGCCCCTGGACTTTTTTACCCAGACCGGCCCACCACAACCAGCCTGCCTCCACCACACCCACCCCATCCATATTCATACAAACACACCAGCCCTTAATACCACCACTTATAAGTATAATTCAAGGCTTCTCTATGCTACTGCAACAGTAACACAGAGCTATTTTAAGAGCAAGTGAAAGGTTTGTCACCAGCAGGCAACCACTGTGAAGATACCATAATAGATTTGTAGCTGTGTGTTATCATGAGAGAGCTAACCTGTTAGACGTCCCTCCTGTTCCTTTCTTACCGCTGGCATTGTGCTTGGAGCCTGGTCCTGTCTAAAATCAGTTAGGCTAGTACCAGCGGCGTCCCTCTGACCCTGGGCCTTGCCCTCAGCCTGGTGGACAGACACTTTGATTATGTGTGGTGTAGCTTCCCTTGGCATCAGTGATAAGAACATAGAGCGTCCAAACAGATGCAATCTGTTGATCTTGAGTCATCTGGGGGCACCGTGAAACTAAAATTAAGAAATATAAACACAAAATGTAAACATAAAAGCATTGTAAATGTGTCCTTAAATTTTTCAAGTGTAATTTTTCCACTTCTCTACACACATAAGGTGTTCATTTTCTTAAGTAACTTAAACATCCAAAATACATGTAGGGACCAGAAATATGTGAGTGTCTCAAACTCACACTCATAACTCTCCTTTGAGGTATATCACAGAATAACTTAAACAGTGTTTCGCAGAATTAGCAACTTATTCACAGTCCACATTTGTTGACATCTCTTTCACGGTCCACGCCGAGATCAAACACACCTTGCTCCGCTTTACCAAGGGTGCAAAATATACTCTAACTTGGCCCGCCACATTATTTCTCAGGATCACTATTTAATGTACAGTTCTTTGCCGAGTCCAACCCCACACAGATGCACATGCTAACCCCTGCAGAGACGACAAATACATTCCAAACAGGTGAGACCCCCAAACTGATGTATGGACATCATCTCCCACTAGTTTCTCTCGTTTAAGTTTCACTTTCATTATCTATACAAGTTTTTGGGGTGCACTCTGGTAACCCTGTAACATGAACAACAACAGGAACAATAAAAGACGGACAGTTCAGTGGACACTTACATGTGGGCTTGTGATTAATCAAATGGGCTGATGACGTTGCTCAAGTGGCCCACAGAAAGACTGGCGCTCCTGATGGCCAGTCCACCCCTGCTCACACAGTCTCTTGATTACATGTCTATGTGCTTGAACAAGGAAGTCAGAGGTCAGATTCTACCAAATGCTCTCACCTCAGGACTTGACCCTGTATGTTATTTTAACAACTGCTTACTTAGTTGTTCTGCTGCCCCACTATCTCATAGAGCCATTATGCTACATTATAGTTCATGAAGGTATATCAATCTTAGGCAGAGCAGATTCCGCACACCTCCAAGGAAAGACTGCTCTCAGATTTTATTATAAAATACATTATCTAGTCCGTGCCAAAAAAATCGTGCAGTAATAGCTCAGGTGAAATATGTTTTCTGAGAACATTGAGATGAAGGGAGTTTATATACAACAGCTGACAAAAATGTGGGATAAGGACAGATACAATCAACACAGTGACAGATGAAGACACACTGCGTATGGAGAGACACTGTGAGCAAAAGTGAGCTCAGAATCAGTTTTGGTGATGGGAGGTTCTCTCTTCCCTCCGTTCATATCTGTGTTTGTTGCCAGTGGAGGGTTAGGGTTAGGGTTAGGGTTACTCTGTCTGCAGGTGTCTGGCTCTGGTCCCCGACACCTCCATATTGACCTGACAGAAAGTCTGACCACAGCTGGCCCACTTAACTACACAGTGTGTTGGGTTAGGTTGTTTTCAGAGTTTTTTAAAGGTCTGTGATGAGGAAACAGCAGCTGAAAACAACCTTTTTCATGCAAGAATGGCAATGTATGCATGTCTTTAGGTTTCTGCATCTTTCCCCATATGCAACTTGTATTCTCCATTCCCAACCTTGTGATAGAATGGAACCAAATGCTGACCGCAGCTTGACAGACCTACAGGATTGTAGCTGCTATTTATGTAAGCACTTGGATTTCTGAGATTCCAAAGAGAGACAGATGCTGTCTGCAGCCAGGCTCAGAGGCAGAGCAAGCAGTGTGTCCGCGTCACACACTGTGATCCCCGTCTCCTCGGCGGGGCCGTCGGCAGCGTGCGTGCCAGTACAGTTCCAGCCGCATGCTCTGATAAGAGCTCCCCAGCTGTCAGGGGTAGAACTCCACGAACAAGGCTGCCGCTACATTCAGAACTGCTCTGTCCCCCGTCTGTGGCGCTGGCTCTGTCAGCACTCGTCAGTAGGGAGGAGCTCTGGACCAGAATCCTCCTGCTAGCCAGCAAAATGGACATGTTGCGCTTCAACAGACACACAACAACACATGCACATGATTCTGATATACACAACACACAATGATGCTCATAAAGTGCTGCTCAAAAGTTTGAAAACCCTCTAGAAATTTCCCAGTTTCTGCATAAATACGATCTCGAATAGGATTTGAACTTGCTAAAAACACACGAAAGGGAACCAGTGAAACAAATAACGAAAAAAAAAATTCAGTTTTTACGAGGGCTGATTGATAAGGCCGTGGCCTAAGGCAGAAGGAGACTCATACAGCTCTCATTCCGTGCATGTGCAGTTTAACTCTGAGTGATTTTGCAGAATGTAAAACTTTTGTAGTATTTCTGTTTCGGGTAGTTGAAAATTGCAACGTCGGCCTTCATGCGTTCATCCCTCTTTGCCATGTTGGAATTCAGCATTTCACGTCTTCTTCCACCTCCTCTGTGGCACCCTCACCTAGCGTTGTGTAACGTCTTCGTGGAAATACCACAATAGTTATTAACGTTGATCTTTCTGCGTCAGCACTCAAAGAATTGATCTGCACATGCATGTAACGAGAGCTGTGTAACTTCTCTTCCTCTGCTTTGGGCCACAAACTTATTAATCATCCCTCTTACCTGAGTTTGTTGGAAAAGTATGTGAACCTTTGATGTTGATGTAATCCTCTTGAGCAGCAATAACTTTAACCAAACATTTTCTGTAACCGTTAATCAGTCCCTCATATCAGCTCAGAGGAATTTTAGCCCTTTCCACCTTACAAAACTAGTGCAACTCAGGCATGTCAGTTTGCTTCTTTGAACAAACTTCCTTGAACTGCTCTTTCCAAGTATTTTCACCACTTTTCTGTTGGATTGAGTGGTCTAAAACCTTTTTTTGCCTTAGCAATTTTTTTGGTAAACTGACTCAAGTTTACTGTTGGGCTTCAATTGCCTTGAGTTTGGAATGATTTTTGATGGATGACCACTTCAGGGTAGAGTAACAATGATTTTGAATTTCCTCCATCTGCCTGCCGTTTGGTTGGTCAAGGCAAAAGTATTAAGAATTGTTTTGAATTCTTGTCCTGACTGATGAGACGCTTTTTGGTTGAGTTCTGCCGAAATCACCTTTAACAGAGGCGTTGTACACTTTTACAAACTGTTGGGTCATTAAAATAACAAAAAAATGAGTTCATATTCTTTCATTAGGGTAGAGACAACTGAACTCATACCTGATCGTCATCCCATTGTTGAAGCACCCGACTCTATTGCCCCTTTAAATGAACTGATAATCCTGGAGCTTCTCATGATTTTTCCAAGACAGACATTAAAGCTACATCCATATTACTCTGCTTTAAATGTAAGACAAAAAAGATCCCCGTCCCTATGAGCAGTTTAAGCACTGTTGAAGCTCTAATCTCCATCCAAGCAACACACCTTAAAACGCATATCACATGACCATTCAGTGTCCACGAACTAGTATTTGTTATCACAAAGCACCTGTACATCATAAAAATGTTTCCCCTCTCTGTCATCTAGTCTGTGAAATCAGCAAGAGGTTGTTATACTTGTGTGGAGTGGAGTGCAGTCAATAGCTGCCATGCAGGCATTGTGATATACCATGTGTCTCGTAGAGATTGACGAAAAGCTCCTTCACTTCGGGGTCCATGTGCGTTTGTTTTGATTTAATCTGGCCCCAGGAAGATGGTGATAGCCCTGCAAACTTGTCAGATAATGGCAGAAACTTTTCAGGCTGGTTCAGACATAATGGCGGTTTTCTGGAGCCTTTGCTCGTCACTTAAGTAACATTAATAAAATGCGCAGGTCACCTTTGTGAAAACATCCATCGGTGGCCACTTTTTTGTTGATCCCTCCACATGTGGAAGCATTTTTTCACTGAGATCGATCAGGGCCAATCTGGATGAGTGAACGTTTTCTTGCCATTCCTCTGAAACCTCAAGACGATAAAGTTATTCTAACAGGCGCTTGTTCTTCTCACTCTCACCCAAAACTGACGCTCAATGTAGGGCTGTTGGTGCCGCTGAATATGGGAACTGTTGCAGATCACTCATAATAGCTTGCTTCCTATGCGTGTTAGCTGTAGAAGCATGACATAACGCTAAACTTAGCTGCACAGCAGCTGTTAGCAGAGACAACAAGATCAGCGACAACACCAGGGAGTCAAGGCTTATTTTTTCCAGTAAATAGTCACATGACTTGGGTGTGACCAATCAGAGAAGGATACGTCGCGGCTTATACTTCTCAATCAGAAAACTTTTTAAGCACTGTACATGTTTGTTCACACAGAATGTGATAAATGTTTGTCGTCTGTTCAGGGCCTCATTACTTTTCCTGCAAGCCTCTTGTTTAAAGGACTATATATTTGCCTGAGCTTGTGAAGGAGCAGTTGGCCATATTTCAGAGCGTGGCTCAAACATGGTGATGAGTAAAAAAGAAAAAAAATGTTTTTGTGTATGTCCTTCACTTGGACACAAACAACCACGCACTTTCACATAAAACATCCTCGGCAAAGAAATTGTTTTTTACCAGATGCCATTTCCACTGCTTTGTCAATCTCTGCTTTTTGTTTTGCTGCCCACGCAAGCAACTATACTCAGAGCAGTTCAGTAATTATTTGTGCATGACAGACGTGAGGAGAATTCATTGCTCTCTACAGGAGGCATAGAGAAAACATAAGGACGCTAATTAAGTGAAATTGCTTGCGGGGGTGTAAACCAAGCAAATATATAGCTTTTTTTTTTTGTAGAAAAGAAAAATCTTTTATTCACTACTCCACATGGGCCTAAACATGATTTGTTACCAACATATAGTATATGTTCATCATTATGGTACTTGCCACTCTTTATCTAATCTAACTGTCTGATCAAGTGCGGAAGTGCATCGCAGCTCTGCTGAAGTGCACCTGGTGGTTTTCATTTAGTGTTCCTTGATAGACTTGTGGGCTTGAAAGCTTGAACTCGCACATACACGCTTACAGATCTGAGTGAGTGCTGAGCACTTTTTGTGATTCACCTGTAGAGCTGCAGCTTCTTCCTTCTAAATACCTGAAGGAGTTCGAGTGCCATTCACCACTTTCTTCCGCCTCCAACCCCTCCACTTTGATTTGTGTTTAAGCACAGCTGCTTGATTTGTCTGCACAACATAAAAAAATTAGACAACACCTGTTGCCTGGTTCTTTATTACATCATTGTGAAGGCATACCAGCCCTCTAAGTGGACTGATGTCAGTCTGTCTGAGGCCTTTTCCTCCATTGCAAAGCTGTCATTACCAATTGGTGTTGTTTTGTAAACCCTATGAAGGAGAGCAAGAGCTCATTCAGTGTTGTTGAGTCGGAGCTCTGCCGTTTGATCGTTTTCATCTGCTGAGTCATTATTCAGTAAGATGCTAGTAGATTTTCCCTGTAGGCAGAGCTCTGTGTATACATACAGTGGAGACCTCTTATAGAGATCACATCAGTCAAATGATTATGTTATCTTTTTTTTTTTGCTGGAGCTGAACGGTGCTGGCCTATAAACATCTCAGGGGCTTAATGGCTGGGCGACTGACTCCACATTGTCAAGCACACATGCATGACAGTTGAGCAGTGGATGCAGGGGAAGCTAAAGGCCCCTTCACAATTAAAACAATAACTGTAAAGATAACCTGTAAGTTTTGAACTTGTTCTAGATAAGTATCGTGAATGTGTTAACACTACAACTATAACGATAA
>JAQLOL010000012.1:25998375-26009018 GCA_029783665.1 Naso thynnoides | reverse complement strand
CACACGCCCCACCATCTCCTACTGCCCCCCCCCCCCCCCCAACCCCCACTGTTTCCTTTTCTTCTTCAATGCTGTCCGTCTTCGTCTCCCCAGGTGACTATGCTCAGTTAAGGTTGAGGATTCCTTACCTGGACGCTGGGATGTATGAGATCCCCATCATTGTGTCCGATTCAGGAAATCCTCCTTTGAGCAACCGCTCAGTGATTAGGGTCAAAGTTTGCCCCTGTGACGATAACGGTGACTGCAGTTCCACAGGGGCTGTGGCAGCCGCTGGCCTCGGCACCGGGGCAATCATCGCTATACTCATCTGCATCATCATCCTGTTAAGTAAGTGCTTCACACTACTAAATCATTTTATCACATGAGAATCACATGTATCATACATCATTAAAATGGAAAAATGTAGTTGTAAAAGCAAGCTGTTACTGACACCTTTCTCTATGACAGCTGTTCATTACTGGTGCGAGTATCTGCTCTTGACTGTTGTCACTGTTTGTGTTATGCACAGGCATGGTTCTGCTGTTTGTGGTGTGGATGAAGCGCAGAGAGAAGGAGCGGCAGGCGAAGCCTCTGCTGATCGACCCTGAGGACGATGTCCGAGACAACATCCTCAAGTATGATGAGGAGGGTGGAGGAGAGGAGGACCAGGTATCATCTGGGATTCATGAACACGTACATGTTGACAAAAGCTGATAACCAGCCACGGCAAATTTTCAGAGATTTTAGTTGCTTTAACATTTCTTCTCTATTTATTTATGTCCTGATTTGGAATGTATTGATAGATTACAATAGAAAACTTTATTAATCCCAGTAAGGGAAACTAGTTTGTTTGCGCATGTACAGTGACAAATAACAAAAGAGACAGAAGTCACACTAACACACGTTAGAAAACATATAAATCAGGTGGAGTTGAGAGGCAGACACAAAATTACAAAAGAATGCATTTTACAAGATGATTCGATTCATTGTGGCTGATACCAATGATCATTTTACACATGAAAATGAAAAAATCATTTATTATTTATGTAGTTTATTTGATAGGAGCAATGCAACTTCAGCCTTTTACAAACAAGTTGTTGCACTGATGCTTCACATATGGAGATTATAGCTTTTGCTAGTTTCCAACTCTTGTCCTTAGTTAGACTTTCAGTAAAGAAAAAGGAGAATTCCAAGGTCACATGGATTCACAACATATAGTTACAGAAAAGAAGGCAAAAAGACACTAAAGTAGTTAACAAAGTACCATTAAATTACAACAGACTGCATGTATATATATACAGTAAATAAAATAATTAAAAATGCTTACCTCTCTAATTTTGCTTCAGCCAACCTTTAACACTTTTGTCAAAAAAGTTAATGTCTTGCATTAATATGGCTCATAGTGTGTTCCACATTTGAGAGACATGTGGTCTTACAATTACCGCCAGCCAAATAGTGAAAAATGATCAGAATATCCCACAGATCCGGCTGTTGTGCTCAGATTTCTTGTTATTTTTGACCATCAGTCTAAAACCCCAAAATAATTTGTCTATGTTCACAAGTAAATGACAAAGAGAAGTATCAAGTCTTTTTATTTGAGAAGCCGTGACCTGTGAGGGTTTGGCATTTTGCTTGAAAAACAAGTTATAGTTTGTCGTTAATCACATATAGTTGCTGATTAATTGCCTGTCAACATTGTTATTAAAGCTTACCAGAAAAGCAAGAATCACATTCACTAAAAAGTTCCATAGCAGTTATCAAAGAAGACAAAGTTGTTTTTTCAGCATCATGCAGGCCACTAAAACCTTTAAACTGAAGCTCAGGTTGACCATTTTCTACATCATCTACTGAGTCAGGAGACAAACCAGTTTAAGAACCCGCTGTTACCTTACATTTATTAATCCTGTTCCTATTGTTAGTCATAATTGTAAATAAAACAAGGCTCTTACACACAGAGCTCCACAGAGCAGAGGCCTGATAAGAGACATTTTAAAGCTTCCTGCTGACCTCAAACGACTTCCTGAGAATAAATAACCCAGCCTGGACAGCTTTAACATTCTCTGACCAGTTTAATTTTCACAACATGAAGCCCAGACGTTCGCATGAATCAACAATTACAACACGCTCCCCTCTTCATTTTTCTAATATCATATTTTATTAATTTGAGGGAACACAGAAAATGAGTCCATGCACCACGGTGGTAAAATGAACCGGAAATAACCGGGAATGAGACTGAGAAAGGTTTGTGCAGCTGGAACAGATGGAGCTTTCAGTGAACTACATGTACTTTCTAAAACTGAGTGAGAGTTAGAAAAATGTTTTCAGGGTGCAGTCTGCCCTCACAAGCAAGTGCTGCAGCTAAAAAATGCTGCTTGGCTTGATTTCCACGTACAGTCGACAGCGCAACTCTTTCTGTGTGAGTGCTTTTTTTGCTCAAAGTATTACGCCCACTGCACACCGCCTCTTTTTATCTAACACCGTTTTCTAAATAAATGAAAACCTTCAAAAATGTTAAGCTCCAACAGTTTGATTAATTCAGAAATGTATGATTAATTATGCCTTTTTAGGTGCTTGCTATTTTCCAACACCCACACATGCCAGCTATCAAGTGCGCCGACACACACTGGCGTCAGACGGTTGCAGAGTAAATATGCAGACATATTTTTACTCTGAGCACCTGTGTGAGGACTTAGTAGATAAAATTATTTATGTGCTGCAAGAGAGAAGCTAAGAGAACTTGCTCAATTTACAACACAAAGTTATTCATTTTATAACGTTCTGGACCACAGACCTTTCATTTGTTTTGCACCATTTAGTTTAGAAACAGCACATAATGCAGTTACAATGCAGACAGCACAGAAATATAAGCAGACAGAGAATTTGTAAGTGCCTGAAAGAGATAGACAGGAGTGAATAATGACCAACTACACGACACTTGCATCATAAGCGAACATACTTTAGAGAAATGTGACTTTACAGAGTGAGGCTCATATTTGACTGTTTTTGGTTCATATGATAAATTTAATTTAGTAACTTAGTCTGTATCACCGATAATGTTTGATCAAACTACAGCTGCCCTCTTCAGCTTAAAGCATAACTACAGCCCCAGAGTTTTTGCTGAAGTGCATCCTTCCTGAAATTCAAATAATGCTTCTTGAACATGAAATAACACACAAATTCGGGCAGCACTTGGAGGGGGGCTTTGCTGAGAAATGACCGGGAGAAATGCATAGTTTGAGTATTGTGATTGTTGTTAGATTTAGCTGTTAGCACATTTCAGTTTTCACGTGTGTCCACAGTTCATTTAATAAGCAGCCAGCTTCTCTCCACTGGACTCCCCTCTCGTTTGACAGCGATGCGCTGCTACCAAAGAGAAAGTGAAACTAAACTCCTGTCGGTTATTCCTTAATTTCTCTAACACATCTGTGTTAAACTGAACACTTAAGTTTGATTGAACGGTTCGCACATGCAGTCCCCTTCACTGCAGCCTGCCTCTGTCTTGTTCAAAAATCTGTCAACTAGTTACTTCCTTGTTGTGTTGCTGTTATAGTATTAACGTTTTTTGCTCCCGGTCATCCTCATTCATTTGTGTGAGCAGCAGAGTAGAGATTCCACACAGCGGGCACATGCAGTAAAATGGTTTAGGTTTGGGGAAGTCAGATTGAGCATGGATTTAGCTTTTATCTCACTAATCTATGGCGGTGTGTGTGTGTATGTTTGTTTGTTTGCTTGTTGGTGTGGGTGAGTGTGTGTGTACCGTCTCCTAGGCGATGTGTGGGAAAGAATAACGTTAGAGTGACCAGAGACGGGTAGATAGAAAGCAAGACGTCTCACTGACTGTTTATTTCCTGTTTAAGTGTCACGTGGTTTTTCACCACGGCCCCGCCCCTTTAGGAGACTACAAGCAGTCTTGAGTTCATTCATTCCTATGGGAGAAATGAACGCAATCACAGATTATGACCAATTCTTTCGTCCCATTGCCACCAAGATACATATTGGACATATTTTTCACAAGACACATATCTTCCGAACATTCTGACACAAAAATGTTATTTTTCAGACACACATATCAGGAGAAAATTAACTTTGTTCAAGACACACACATTCTCAGGAGATTTGGGAGTCGGTGCTTCCCGCCTTTCTTCACAATGTACGTAAACGGACCTTTAAATGGTCTTATAGGCAAAACCATGAATTAAAAGATAAAAACTTTCATCAAACAAATATCATGTGAAGCAAAATACATCTACTTTAATCCATTCACATTATGTTATAACACTTCCAGACGAGGCGGAGGGATGGCAGTTCCTGACTGTCTCCATGGGAGACGTCACTCCGCCCACTTAGGAGACGGGAAGTGTACATACCATTTCACACCACTGACATAGCCCAGCGTGGGGAATCTTGTGTTAATAATTGATCTTTGGAGTGACTGGGCGTGTCTCCTCTCGCCACAGTCTTCTGAATCGTGAGCTACTGTTTTTTTTTTAAGGGGGCGGGGCGCAGGGCTTGGTTGGTGACAAAACCACCAGACATGTCTTGTATCCACTGATCAACCAATAGTAAAATTAGTTTACAGTAGCCAGGTTTCAACCTGTAGAGGGCAGACGCTATGCACATTTATAACAGAGTATGTAAAATTCAGTTAATTTGCACTAAAACGTAAAAGATTTAGACCTGAATCCATCATAAACACTACTAATAACTTATTAGCATTGGTTTTCAGCTGAAGAAAAAGTGGTTTGGGGTTTAGTTACTCTTTAAGCTCTTTCAGTATTTGCCCTAGCATTGCTCTGTCTAACAGTAAAACACTATGCATTGTGGGTAATTCCCTCAAGCAAAGGCTGCAGTGCTGCAGATTCACAATAGGGCTCAAATATCCATTACAAAGCACAGATCAGCAGGACAGAGCTCTGCAGGTCAGTCCTGAGCCCTCGCAGACTTAACAAGAATTCACATCAAAGAGTGTGAGGGTGGACAAAGATCAGGCCAAAGTAAATGTACCAAGTCCGAAACTGAGCTTGATTCAGACCGCAAGGAATGTATTTAATTGGCCTGACTAAATCTTTTTTAAAACACACAAAAGTAGAAACTCAAAGTCATATAAAAAGAACAAGAAGATAAGAATAAAGTGTCTCTCAATGTGTCCTCTATGGCCTCCATCAGGACTATGACCTGAGCCAGCTGCAGCAGCCCGAGTCCTTAGACCACATCATCAGTAAGCCAACGGGGGTGCGCAGGGTGGATGAGAGACCCGTGATTGCTGAGTCGCAGTACCCCATCAGACCCAGTCTGCCCCACCCTGGAGATATAGGAGACTTCATTAACGATGTAAGTACAAGAATGGAGGAAAAGTATTTTGTGTTGTTGTACTGTCTCGCAGTGTTCACAGCCTGTTAGCATTACCTCATTCAAGTGACTCATACAGACGTTTACACAGCATGACTTTTAAAGGCCCAAAGATTCCAGTCAGAAGTGATTATATTTAAATAAAAATAAAGAAAAAATGTGATGATTCACTAGTTTTTCACTTCCAGAGTTGTACTTGTGTCAGCAGGGATGCTGCTAGAAAGATTTGGCCCCTGAACACAGCTCAATGTCTGGCTGTGAAACAGAATTCAGACCATGATGAAGCATTAAAAGCCCGATGGGCGGGTGAACAAGATGAGAAAGAGTTTATTGCAATTTTTACAGTGTGAAAAACCATTAACTCTGTTGCATCATTGGTCAACAAAAATGATTGGCTTAAATCCAGTTTTGCCAGCAGACCTTCTTGATACATTATAAATGTCTGACCACACAGAAGAGGAAACACTGTAACTGTTGAAATGATCTCTCATTTTCTATCCGCCCATCTTTGTGTCTCCAGGGTTTGAGGGCAGCAGACAACGACCCCACAGCTCCTCCCTACGACTCCCTGCTGGTGTTCGACTACGAGGGCAGCGGTTCAACCGCCGGCTCCGTCAGCTCACTCAACTCCATCAGCTCAGGGGACCAGGACTATGACTACCTCAACGACTGGGGCCCTCGCTTCAAGAAGCTGGCCGACCTGTACGGAGGAGGGGACGACGACTGAGAGCGGAGTAGGGGGCTGGGTGGGGTTGTGGCTGGGGTCGAGGGAGGCGGGGTCGGTTGGATTGATGCTCCTAGAAACCACAGGCAGGGGCCAAGAACATGACGAGGGCTCTGCCGTTGGCATGTGGGGAACAGACCCTTACATGGGCCACGATAGTTTGCTCACAGCGAGCGAGCCCATGAACATGATTTCGGCTGCAGCGCAACTGTATTCTGGCTTTATATTTTTTAGTGGCAAGTTTGTAGTGTGATTTTTATTTTTTTCTTTTTGTTGTTCTCTCACCGTGCTGGACCCAGAGCTTTCTGGGGATGAATCAAGGCGGTCGTGAGAGACACGAGTAGTGAATTTGTGCTTTGATTGATTGTTAAAACACAACCATCTCTTGCTTTAGTCTCACACTGAAGAGAATGTTTTTGAGAAGACACTCTCTGACTCTCTTTCACTCTGTCAACTTGAATTTCCTTAGAACAGAAGCACTGTCATTTTATAAAGTGCCTTTTGTGGTGTGTTTTTGTATCAGACTCCTGCTATCTCAGGATCGGTTGCCATTCGTGCAGTGCAGTGGAGGCACATTTCTCTCGTCGCCTCCCCGCTCCTCCTCCTCTCAAACCAGCCCTGCCTGTCACTCTCCTCTTCCCCCTCACAGCGGTGCAGATGAACAACCCCAGCAACCAGTCCCAGGAGGGAAGAACACAACCAGGGCAGACTATCGGACATCATTCCCCAACGAATTATCGCCCAAAAGAAGCCAATAAGAGTTTGTTGCGGGGAAGACACCCCTTCTCTTCAAGGACCTGCTCAGTCTGACTCTCACGAGCATCACCTGTTGACACGCTGACATTGTGTGCGACCATTTTTATACATGTGGGGGTTTTCTAATTTAGTGGAGAATGCCTGCCTTTCCTCTGTGGACTCTTGAGTTTCGGAGCCTTTACGTTGAGACGCTTGCCTGCCCTGTATGGTTTTGTGTTGCTTTCTCCACGGTGTAAAGCTTATGTAGGCATGATCTGATTAGTCAGACAGTGTAAGTAAGAGGGAACCTGGAACAAAGGCGTCTGAGAAGGTTTTATTTTGTCCCCTGGAACATTCCCGTTTTTATAGGCCAACAAAACTATTAAAAGGTGCATGTTTTTTTTTCCAATGTTTTACTTAAAGCACTTGTTACTATGTGGTGAGAATGTGAAAATAGTCAGCAGAAACTATATGAATATACTCTGTATAAAGACACTGAGAAAATAAAAATACTGTAAAATACCTATTTTTGAAGTATTGAGGACATAAAAGTTGCTGCTCTTTCTCCAGCTCTTCGTTGGGCTTAGGGAATCTATGGCCCGTTCATTTTTAACATGTGGATATTTTCATTTCGTTGTCTTCTGTTGAAGCATATTTCCATTTTTTTAAGATGCCTGCTTTGTCATGTTTTTCTCTCTCTCTCCCTCTTTTTTTTTTTATTTTGAGATTGTTTTCTATAAACGCTTTGTCATACTCCTTTTCTATGTGAAAACAGCCTTCCTCTTTCACTCTGCGTTGTCCCTGACAGACGTGTCCGTCCTGTTGGCCTCTGGTCTCGGGACACTGGAAGGTTCATTAGTCATGCCTGCTGATAGCTCTTCAATTATTCAGTGTCCTGAAATTCTTTTATTCATTCATCTAGATACTGGATGTGTGCTTCAGAAAAATAAACAAGACGTGTTTTGAAAATGTGCCCACTTTTCTGAATATTGCTACATGCATGGTCTGAGCGTGTACGACATGTCCAGGCTGCTTTGATTGCGGAAATCTATGAATCATTTACTCAAGCTTTAAAGCAACATTATATAGAAATTACTTTTCTCTTGTGATTTTGCACCCCCACAATTTTGGACTCATAAATGAATCCCGAGTTTCTATAACAATATTGACAGTAGTAATGTACTTGCTGACCGAAAAAAAATCCTGCAGCACATGACATGTCCCATCATGTTGTGTCTGTCATGAGACTTCTGTCTTGCCTGAATATGTTTCTGTTGCCCATTCGGCCCCACTTTCCACCCACAACCTTAATTGGGACCCGGCAGTCCCAGTCTTTAAAAATCTCTTCAAGGCATTCCAAAGCTGGATAGCAGTGGAAACAAACATTCCAAGGGGGTCCATGTAGTCAGCTAGGCACATGACTAGAAGAGCTAACTAGCAGCTACAGTAGCATCAGTCACAGGTTACTTCAGAAAACTCAAGGCAGAGCAGCTAGGAAACATCAGAGGCTAAAACAGGAAGCATTCCCTCCTTAAAATATGATCCAGTGATAGTTGTTGCTGTGTAATACGAAGTACTAAAATCGTCACGCAGGTTTTCCTACCTGTTTCCCCATTTCACCTGGTGCAGTAACTGGCAATGAAGGCTCAGAGTAACTTACACAGAGACGCAGTTCACCCATAAACAAGTCAGAATACAAGCACACTTACTTCGAAGCTGGCTAAATAGTTACATAATGTTGCTTTAAGACATCAGTGGGCCTCTGTCAACTTTAAAATCATTCTACACTGACCAGCAACTGCTGCTTGTTAAATCTGAACATGTCTGAGGCTTGCCCCCCCAACCCTCAGTGGTGCTTTTAATGAAGATGCTCTGGCAGACAGCATTGCATGCCTCTAGCCTTCACCCACACGCACCGATCGACTACATAGTCTACTGATGATGAATTAGCAGATAGGAGCAGAGAAACTGCATCATTTCTCACTAGGATTGTATTTCAAATGAGCTGTAATCACATAAAAATTGCTGCTTTTTCACATTTTTTGTTAATGGACTGATTAGTTTGTATTTGCACACTGGATGATTGCACACTTTTATTTTTTACAATGGCCTCGCGTATTTTAAGTGGTGGAAAGAGACGTGAAGCAGAACAGACTCCCTTTGCAACTGCACAGTTAATCTTTGAACCGATTTTTTTCAATATGGCTTCATTTTCTAATAAAACACAGCTTATTTGTCCTTTTATTGCATCTCAGATGAAGACGTAGGGCAGCAGTGTATGGGGGTCAGGAAGTGTATTTGTGTCCATTCCTGTGATTTCAATTAGTCAGCTGAGGAGCCAAAAATCCCACTGGGGACTTGAAGGGATTTAATCCTCTCCGGCTGTGTGTCTATCAATTAGCCACACCATTAATCCCCACGGCGTAATCTCATTAGATAGAGCGTCTTTAATGAGACACCCAGCGAGAAAGCACAGAGGCAGGCAGTAAGAGAGAGGGAGAAAAATTAGGTGTCGGCACGACGCAGGTAGGCCGCGTGGAGAGGTGATTAGTAGGATGGAAGAGAGGGGTCAGCGGAGGGGGGTGGGGAAGGAAGTGAGAATCAAGCGCAGCAGGGACTATGCATAACATTTAGAATGTGGTTTGATAAAAAGGTTAAATATAAGAAAGAGGAATAGAGTGCTACTTAATCTTGTGTTGGCCACTATGGCCAGAAATTAGAGGAGTGAAGAGGTAAAGAAGACAGGTCAGGGTAAGCAGAGCTGATGGAGCATACTGGAGTAGTTAATGAGAGGTACTTTGATTCCTCATCCACACTGGAGTATTCCAGTAATGAGAACATCCACTAATGAACCTAAATTAACCTTTACTGTAGTACAATAGTGAATTCTGCTGGTCGCGGCAGAATTGTGGACCTATGTTAATAAGAGAGCCATCAGAGGTTGGCTCCACTGCTCTGAAATAATAATCAAGTCGGTAAAAGGTCATGTTGGTCATGGCTAGTTGGCAGATGAGGAGATTAACTCCACTGAAAGTTTCTTTGATGGGCGCAGCTTAAATTCACATTGTTCCTTGGTGTCAGAGTGAGAGGAAGAACAAACACGAGTTCCCCCCTTGATAAATGGCAGATACAGACTGAAAACTTAGCTGCTGGCTTGCAGCCAGTGCCTTGTATGTTGTAAATAAAGTTTTCCTCTTCAAACATGTCTAAACCTGGCTCTTTTCATTTTCTCTCCATACAGCTAGTGAATCTCTAGGGCACGCGCTGGGAGCAGTCCAATGTGAAAAATGCCAGCGGATGTTGGTTCTGATGCGGGCTGTGTGTTCAACTGTTCACGGTTTAGTGTTGATGTTGCTGCTTAGGAAAGGTGCCGCCCAGGACGGGCTGGCTCTGCTGGCTGCGTTTCAGCTGACACCACGCAGCTATTTCAGGGCTCACACTAAAATGAGATCAAAGCAGCAGAATAATTTGATGATCCTGCTGCAAGTTGGGGAGAGAATATCTACTGTTTAACGACCAGCCTTTTACAATATGGATGGCTGGTCCGGTGGAAACAATCTCCAGTAACCAGGACAGGATTTTCATATGAGTCAGGCCTGAAAATCTGTGTGCAATCAAACTGCATTTAAAAAGATCATTTTATACTAATAATGGATGTGTTTTGATGTGACTTATCTTACTAATAAACAGTGTTGGGAAGAAACTAGTTTCATGTAACAAAATAACGTAATTTAATTACAAAATAAATATAATTGTTATAAACTGCAGTTACTGACAAAAGTGTATTTAAAATACAGTTACTTATGAAAACGTTAATGATTAGGCTACAAAGGGGGTTACATCTGAATTGTTTCTG
>JAQLOL010000012.1:25956102-25998275 GCA_029783665.1 Naso thynnoides | reverse complement strand
TTGCTTTTGCAATCTCCAGTAAAGGCCCTTTAGAAAAGATTGATGCTATTCTAATGCTTTTGATTGGTTCTTTTGCTTGTATTTGCAATGACCCACATCTGCCTGGTTCAAACATTAAAAAATGATTAATAGTTGAAAACAATCGTTAGAAACTTTGATAAGTAATCAAAAAGTAATCAAATGTTATAATAAACCTAACTTATAATCTGTAACCTATTACATTTCCAAAGTAACCTTCCCATACTTGCTAATAAAAGACATTTTTACCTTTATCCCACATCTATATTTAGTAATTTTTTTCACTAGTTGCATATTAAGACATGAACATATGATAAACTCATACAATATGTTGACTTACTATACATGAAACTATCCAACTGTAGTACCGTAGTTTGAAGTGTATAGCGTCACTGACTTGATTATATTATTCATAACGCCAGCATCCCCTGAATTACTGTGTGTCAGTAAGTGACACATAATTTAATAAATACTAAATTCAGCACTTGACTTGGTGTATGAAAAGTAGTTACTAATAACATTATTGTTCTATTTAAATATCCCAGTAAGACATAATGCGTGGCAGTGAGTCAAGCACCTAAACTGAATTCAAGCTTTATTTTACTATTAACACATATTAATTTACATTTCCTTCTGTAACGTCAAAATGTCTTTCATACTGTAAAATAAATCCAGGATTGTTTCCTAGCTTTGTAGCACTGTCTTTTAGAAAGGTCACAGGTCAAAAATCTAGTTCTTGTAGCTTTAATACTTAACCTGTATTAAAGAGTTGTACGGGTTTTAATCTCAGAGAATGGATCATAAAGTCATGCAGGTGATCCAGTAACTTTTCCTCCAGCAACACCATGAGGTTTTCACTTTGGGTTTTAGGTGAAATGTATCGACAGCTGTTGAATTGATTACCATCAATTGGTCAGACATTCATGTCTCCCTCAGAGTGAATTTTTATGATCTAGTATTGTCATCAGTTCAAAACTCCAATTTGTCCAGTTCTTTGATTCATGACTAAATATGAGCAAAACTAATGACATCCATACCCATGTTAGCTTCAGCTGTGTTAAATGCTTCTCATGACCTACAAAGCCCTCCATAACCTGGCCCCACCCAACCTATCTGAGCTCCTCCATCAACACTTGCCCACCTGCACCATCCGCTCTGCTGATGCTAACCTGCTGTTTCCCTCCCTCCAGACCAAGCACAGCACCTGGAGAAACAGGGCTTTCCCCATCACTGCTCCTTCCTTCTGGGACTCACTCCCAAAAGCTATCCAAGACTCCTCCTCACTCTCCATATTCAAAAAATTACTCAAGACTCACCTGCTCAGCACTGCCTTCAATCATAGACACTTCTTCTCATGACTATTCTGCACTTTTTTTAATAGTTTGTTTTTTTACACTCTGTCAAGCGTCTTTAAGTGTCCTATATAAGTGTAAATTATTATTTTTATTATTAACTAGCAAATCTTAGCATGGTAACTCGCTACATTATGATAGTAAACATAAACATGATTGCTTAACATCATGCATGTTAGCATTGCCACTGTGAGCAGGTTTAGCTTAAAGCACCGCTGTGCCTCAGCCTTACAGACACCAATGTGGCTGCAGACCCTGTAATCTTATTATGTTGTGTCCTCACTTTATACATACATTTTTAAATTTTATTCAGCCAAATTTACTCTTACTCACACAGATAGCATATACAGTAACATGGGGTCAGGTTATAATATTCCAGCATATGGCCTCTGCTCCACTGCGGCGATGGGCCCAAGAAAGTGATATGAGCACGGTTGATTTCTGGATCTCTGAGAAATAATGAGCTGCCTACCAGTTAATGTATCAATAATTTATATCGCACTGGACAGATGCATGGGTGCTTTTCTTGTGATTCATAGGCATGTTATCATTTTTTTGTTCATTTTACACATAAAGGCTCAAAACGTTACAGACAGACAAAAGGTGGTTTATGACTGTCGTTCTCTTCTGTGAGAGAGTCCAGTGAAACAAACCACTGAATTACATTATATCAGATGAAGTACTTTTGTAGCCTGACCATACTAGAGAGTCACAGTGAGGACATCTAGCTTTCCCTGCTCTTAAACTTTTAGGCTTAAATGAATAGTTTACCCAAAAATAAAAATTTGGTCATTATCTTCTCACCACAAAACGTTTTTGGAGTTATACAAGAAAAAGGCGTCGTAATAGTCACCTAAACAAGTGCAGTGACCAGTGACTAGAATTCAGAGGGTAAAATAAAT
The DNA here is from genome assembly GCA_029783665.1 of Naso thynnoides. Taxonomy (NCBI): domain Eukaryota; kingdom Metazoa; phylum Chordata; class Actinopteri; order Acanthuriformes; family Acanthuridae; genus Naso; species Naso thynnoides. Next base: position 25,996,003 of record JAQLOL010000012.1, on the reverse strand, counting down.
AAATAAATAAATAGATATATAGATAAATGAAACAAACAAACAAACAAAAACAACTTGATAAAACCATAACATCTGCCATGCTGCTCTTCCAAAGTAATCCAAGCCTCAACATGCCAAGTTGTTTTGGAAAACCTCACTGACCCCATGTTTTAACCTCACTGTTCACCATAGCCCGTAGCTCAAAACATGGTAAACACTGTAGTGAATTTGAATTACTAATAGCTGTTAAGAGTACCATCAAGCCTGGCCAGCTAAGCTAAAGTCTATGGCTGCAGTCTGAAAATAGCCACTCTCAACAGTTTGCAGTGTTAAACCTGAACTAAAACCCGACCAAAAAGCCAAACTTTACTTTTAAAACTAATGTACAAAGAGACGTGTCCTCCCCTTGTCCTACACATTATGAGAGTCCTTCTTTGTTTTATGAATGAAGTGAAACGCAAGTTGACACCGCTGTACTGTGACCTGTAGGCTTTAGCATGTATCTTTATATTCATAACTCTAACCTGTTTTCACTCTTGAGTCACTTTGACATCCTGTATTTATCATTCAAGTGCACATTGCAGACCTTCTGTCTGCTTCTGTCTGAAAGGGGGTGTGGCTAAGTGGAAGGTCAATTTTTGGGGAGATTACTACAACGCCTTTTTCCTGTGAAACTCCCGCAGTGTAAGAAATTCACCCAACCTTCCATCAGCATGAAGGTCAGAAGATCATGACTGAATTTTCATTTTTGGGTAAACTATCCCTTTAACCTTAGTATTTTAATATGTTTGTTAAAGGTGCACTAGCTTTATGGGGGTTGCAATATTAAATCATTGGAATACCCCTTTAATGCAGGACTCTAATGAACTCGGACTTGCACATTCACAATGTTATATTGCTAATGTTACCTATATAAATGATCAGAACTCTTCTTCTACCACTGACAACTTTTGACACTAACACTGTGACTATTCATACTAGTGTCTAAACATTCTTTGCGTATTCAGGAAACTTCAGCCCCCTTAATAAAATCCCCACAAATGATGCATCAGGGAACTGCTCTGGTGTTATTTGTTGAAATCCTCTCAACTCATGTAGGAGAAACCCTCGCTGCAATTTCTCTGTGTGATTACATGCAAGAGTGCCAGTGGAAATTCGAGCTGCATCCTTAAGCAGGGCAGCTGCCCTAATCAACTGGATGTAATTCCTCACCTTAGCCACAGGTTAAGTGTCTTCCCTGGGACACTGACTGCATCTCTAAATGGTAGGAGATGATTCCTTCGTAGCCAAGTCGGTCTCTGGTGTCCTTTAGGGTAAAATCAGGCTTCCAATCCCATCTGCCGTGCCACTTCCCTCTGTCAGCATCACTGCAGGAAGACAGACCAAGACTATCCATGAATAATGGATGTATAGAACAGTCATTAGTGGGATAGAAATAAATAATTGACGTCCACACATGTGTAACAGAATTAGCCTTGTAAATTTAACAATGATATTATAGTAACACGGAGGGGGGCAATGTAAGCTGATTAGTTGCAGCTTGATGACTGTTATTATTTTTATGTGTCTTAATCATATAAACTCCTTTTCCCTTTAAAATGCATAATTTCCATGTGTTTCATGGGGATTACCCATGAAAGAGATGACACTTTTCATATTAAATGCCTCTTTGTCTTTCAGAATCTTAAAAGGCACTTCAAGGTGAGGTGACTTGTCATTTATTTTCCTTTTTGTTTCTTTGTTGTTGTTTTTTTACAAATTCAAATTTTGAAGAGTAATATATTTTTTAAGCTGGATTTGACAATTGTTTGCAAAGTCCAACACTTTGGTCAAAACTGTCGTATCTCAAAAACCTCCAAATAAATTGCCCTCAAATTTTTTTAGACATTTATTGTGATCCTTTGACTTTTCCTCTTGCGTCACGATTAAGTGTTGCAACTATATGCTCATGTAATTTGATAAAGATATTCATGGTGCACAGAGGATGAATCCTAATGACGCTGGTCAAATAGTTATACAGGTGTTCATCGTGTACCCTAGGATGAGGTGTATTCACTTTCATGACAATCATCAATTTGTCCAATATTTATGTTTCTTTCAAAAACATGCAAAACAAATGACTTTCCTCACAAGGATTGTGTGAACAGCAGCTCAGCATCAGCACTTTGTCCCTCTGTCCATGTTGCCATACTAGAATCAGCATTTCCCTAAAAATGCTGCTGTGCGCACAGCGTCACAAAGCCACTCGTGTTGCTGAAGGCTCTTAGTTTTGTTTGTCTAATCTCTGTTTCCAGACTGCACCTCTACACAGGACACTTTAAATGGACTCTTATATGAGTCAAGCAGGTTACTAAAGAATCATTAGTGAGATCAAAATACAACAAAGATAACAGATAATCTCAGGTCTGGGTGAAAACATCATTTTGACTCATATCAGCCCTCGTCACTTAGAATCTGGCACCTTAGCTTGTTTGTTCCAGTGTGTCGTCAGGTCACATCACACCACACATCTCTCTGCAGACAGCAGGTGTGTACAGTCAACACATTTGGGTGCCGATCCCTCCTCATATAGGAGATGACTTTGTAAACAGAGACTTTCCTCTCCTTTGGGCTGACACTGCCTGCTGGTTGACCTGATTCAGCTCTATTAAAGAGGCCAACAGGCTATTAACCCCCACATCAATACCTCACAGGTTCAGCCGTGCTTACAAACCCATTTCAGCGGCACTCATAAACACTGGTCTTATTATAGTATCTCCAGGCCAAAGCAGAGTGCCCTGCTCGACCCCAAAACAAAAGAGTCCTAAGTCAGCGTTAACCTGGGTGGAACAAGGGCATGGAGCACAGGAAGCCAACCTGTGAGGGGGTGTAAACTAATGAACTGTTGTTGTATCTTATAATTTAAGTTTGATTCCTCAGGAAAGACTGAAAAACATTGCACTTTAATTTTAGGATAAAAGTGGTTATAGGCGAGCGGATTTGTGCATTTAACGGATGAAAAGGTGCAGAGACTGGATCACAGTGTGCCACATCAGTTCATCCAAATCACTTTCTCATGTACCTCCTAGGAGAGTTTTATTCATAAGCTCAGAGCTTAATCAACAATATGCAAGGAGGTGTTGAAATGGATCAAATTAATTAACTGACTCATTTTTGCATTTGTCTCACAGCATTAATACAGCAGGATTAAGAATGGAATTTTGAATTCACTGGTTTGTAAAGCAATGCCAGTGAAAAAAATATTACAGGATACTTATTCATCTAGATACACGGGTGTTACACTAAGAAAAAGACTAATAACTATTCGATTCATGTCGGTAATTGGGGCAGGGGGAGCTTTCGCCAGCCTCTTACCATTATTAAAACTGAGTTCCTCTGTGAGCGAAAACAAGCAAAGAATTGATTATAAAAATGCAGGAGAAACACACTGCTGAGAGGCACAATGAGAGCATTCAAATTCTATGTTCAGATCAAAAAAGTGATGCGTCAGTCACGAGCAAGTCACCTCGATGAGCTGGTGTTCATCTATATGTGCATCCTGTGCTACCTTCAACATCTCTGCAGGGACGTTGGAGTTAGCACACTCTACATGCAATACAGTAGCATTTTTTTTTCAAAGCAACACAAGTTGAAAGAACAAGGGCTCCTTTAAGGTGGTCATCTGAAAGATTTGAGCTACATTGCTTCTAACAGCACCTTTGGGGATAAGCTGTACACACGTTTTTGGACCTCATCTCCCAGAGTTCATGTCGAAACCAAATTGTGCCGACTGTCACATCCATAGATAGCCTGAGCCAATTTCTTCTTCCTTCTTTTGTGAATTAATACAAGACAGAATAAAAACGAATAAAATAAAAACGGGGTCTAGTAACATTTCACGTTGGTAATAACATTAAGAGCCAAGCATGGCAACATTTTTGTATGTGTGCCAGTTGCTTGAGTACAGATAAAGTTCAATATAAATGTAACATTCAATACATGTGTAGTTGCAGTAGTGATGTAATGTTATTCATAATTTTAATATCAAACAATACAAAATGGTGGTAGAAATGAAAAGGTTTGGTATAATTGTATTGATTAGTAGTTTAAGTTATATATGAATATTCATGCCAGTCATTTGTCATGACATCTGAATTTGATTAAATTCTAAAAGCTAACACAGGCACTGCATGAAGAGCAATTTGGAAAACAAGAGTGGTTTTTTGTTGCAGAGCTGAGCCAAGCGTGGCTCGCCAAAAAGTGCCGCAGTTCCCATCAGTAAATCTGAAAAAAGCACCCACAGCTGCGTACAGACAGATGTGTGTCCATCCAGTCATACTTCAGTGTGTCTCTTTCCAGTGAGCAAAAATACAAATAAATGACCCTTCAAAACATCAACTAGTCTGTGTGTGAACATTTCTACCTCAAGTTTAATCAACAGTGGTGGCTGTTGAACTATGAAACTGTTAAGCTGTGTGATGAAACTACAACTTTTATTTTGCTTAAGAGACCTCTAACAGCAGAAATACCATACTGGGTTTTCCAAGAATGAAGTACGGAGGCTTTATTTTTTATTTGTACGGTGCCTCTTGTGTCGTGAATGTGAGGACTATTTATCTTTTATATTAAATTTTTTAACACGGGAATGAAAGAAACTATATGATCCTGTGTGGCATGTGCACTGTATATGTGACTAATAAAGTACCTTTACCTTGATGTACTTCATATCTCTCTGGCATATGTCAGTGCACAACTTGGGCGACCTCCGTGAAAAGTCAGGACATGCCGCTGAGAAGAGACAAAGAGTCACAGGCATGAATGGCTTGCCGACACACACACACACACACACACACACAAATAAAGTTGCTTTAGATATGGTTTATTATATAATCTCACCCTGGGGTAACAGCAAAAATGACAACACTGAATGAAACAAATTAAAAACAGGCCCCTTCAATAACTGTCATGGAAGGAAGCAATGGTGTTACCTCTCTCCTCTTCCCTCTGGCAGGCTCAGGGTGTTTACCCAACACCCTCAGGTGCAGTGACTGAGACGTCGCTAGGCAACCGCACCATCCCCGTTGTTGCTCTGCCTCTGGCACTCAAGTGGGAGCTTACGTGGACTTAACTCTGAAAGAGCAGCAGTGTTGAGGAGTGTGAGGGGGATTACCAGGAAAAATATTGGATTGGGCTGAGGCACAAGGGGCGAGGCCTTACCTGAATCACCACCGCCACCACACAGAGACGCCACACAGGACTGTCAGGCTCGTTCTGCTCTCGCTGCTGAAAGCCTGGCTTTTATCTGGCTCAGCTTCATCACAGCAGCACCATGCTGTGGCATCATCGATCCAGACTGCTCTTCTTCTTTTTTAAAAAAATGTTTTAGTAAATAGACCTGACAATTTGGTTCTTGGTCAGCCAAATATTAACATGTGAACAAAAGACAATTACATGTAGTTAGGATATATTAGGTATAAAAAAGAATCTGAGCCTGCAGCTTTGGTCCATGCGAGCTTCAGGAGAATCTTGTGATTTGGTAAAATGAGCTATTGCCACCTGGTGGCTCCCAGACGTACTGTAATTACAGAAAATGAAATTGTGGCTCATCACCACTGATCGCTTCAAATATACAGTTATTGTTCCTCTTTGGTCGACACAGACACAAAAGCTGCTCCCAATCATTGTAACATCAGGCTACTGTCCCAGCGGCAAAATGGTCTAATTATTTCCAGCCTGCAATTGTGTTGAATGTTAGCAGCTGATGTTGCAGCTGTTGCCAATGTGCCATGCGTTGGGCTCATAATGGAGACGGACTCAAACACAACAGCCCGACAAAGGACAGCACAGACTGGTAGCAGACTCTGTGTGAGTGTGTTTCATTCTGTGTGTTCTCACATGGGAGCTGTACTTGACACACGCCGTTTCATACCCAGGGGACACACGCTCACTGTGTACTACATGTGGCTTTGCAGATGTTAGAGGATTAAGTGGAATTATCTGTAAACAGGTAGAGTAAGAAGGAATTACAGGCGTTCAGCTCATTCATGTACAAAGCCTCAGCGTCCTCAGTGCCACATGCAGCACATGTCCAGATGTTTTCATAATGTAATGCTGCCCCCTAGTGCAGCACAATGAAACTCAAAGGAAGTAAAACACCAACACCAGTTACTGTAAAATCATTATTTATTCCAACATTTCAGTAGAGAAATTGTGTTTTTCTTTATGTTTTATGGGTAAACTCTCCATTCTATACAAAACTGTATGTAAAACTTTAGATGTAACATTTACAAATTTACAGGATGAAACTCCAGTGGAAGCTGAAGCACACCGTCAATCACTATTAAAAGAGTACAAATGTGTGTTGGTGGGCAGACACAAAACTTGAACTTGGTTTCCAGTAGATGTACGTTTGGTATAGCATAACAGGTCAAAAGCCTGCACAAAATTGTTTGAGTTGTGGAGATGAATATGAGTTAAACTAATTTCAGAACAAATTAACAGATTACAAAAAAAAAAAAAAGAACGCGTCTCTATTCACACACTCCAAACTATACACCCAACAAAAACTTCAGAACACATCCTATGCAAGTAAAATGCACATTTGTTTTGAATTTAAGCTACACAAAAAAAGAAAAAAAACCTCAGGTGTCACGAGAAATTAAATAAATAACTAAACATTAATTTAAGCTTGAGTTTAGTAAATAAATATGCTGAAAAACAAAATCAAATAAAGTAATGGAGATGACAGCTACAGCTTCATGAGTTACAGAAGGGTTAATTGCTTCTGGATGCTAATATGGCTTCTTCATCTTTAGGAAGGTAGGAAGGCAACTCAGTAGGTTACACAGTCTGTAGTTCAAACTAAGTTCACAAAAAACAAACATAAATCAGCATCCAGTCAAATTAGCTGGTGGTCTATTAAACAAATGCGTTGATTTCCATTGCTTAAAGCCTAATGCACACACACTTAATCAGAAAATAAACTTTACTGTGCAACAGTGCATAATTTGTATGTTAAGTCATTTCTTTGTACGAAAACCCTTCCTCATAAAACATAGATTTTTTTTGCAAGTTCTTGAAAAAGAAGTTGCACAGGGAAAATAAAGGGGCATTAAACCATGACTGCTCTGAAAGAAAAATAGGCATTATCTGAGGAGAGAGGTAGAGAGGCCATCCAATATGTCTACTACTGTATTTCAGGTTCCTGTTTATCTGAAAGACCTTGAAATGTGCCAAGTCGCTGCCCTCCTCCTCTTCATTTATGAGAGTCTCTTATGATCTCTCTGCGGTGGGAGCGGTTGCTCTCTCCACACACTTCATCGCCCCCTCCTCCTCCTCTCCTCCCCTCTTTGACATCAAGCCTATTTGAGAAAGCCCTTGTAGAGGAAATGGGAGCGACTGGTAAATCTCTCGTTCTCCAAACAGAAGAGCAGGTCCCTGAGATTGACACGCGTGATGCGCTGCCTCGTAGGCCTGGAGCCTGACGAAGTGGCCCCAGCAGACAGAGAGGAACCTGATCCTGATCCCTGCGAGACGAGAGACAGACACTTGTGAGACTGATGGTTTGATAAGTAAACACCAACATAGGGGAAGAGGTATTAAGGTTGAAGTTTAAGTACCTAAACAACAATGTAAACATACTGCAACTCCAAGAAGAAGTCCTGCTTTTGAAAATCCTGCTGCAGTGCAGATGTGTTCTTAGCTAAAGACACTTAAGAGTATCAGAAGTAAAAGACAGTTGTGTGGCAAAAAAAGCCCACGGTGACCAATCTCTTACTATTCATTTTATTATTGCTGTAGGTCGTTTTACAAATGTATATCCATGCGCTATGATTTTCCCAATCTCAGAATCGGGGACAGAATCACAGAATTGACCATTAAAAACAGAATCTATTGTATAACGCGGAAAATCACGAAATTGAACGTAATTTGAGTGAAATTCTGTTTTCAGGAGAAAGAGGAACATTCATCCGGGGGGGGTGGGGGGCATTCCTGAGGGTTGCTAACACATGAGGTTACCTGTACATCATTTCACAAACACTCCTGCCCCCCCTCCCAAACTCTACAAGCATGCAGAAAAGGGCCACCTAAGACGCCGGCAGAGTCGGCAAAAAAACTGAGCCGAGCAGTTTCTGGACAACGTCTTTGCATCATTAGTAAGCTAACGTTAACTTAATAGCCTGGATTCTTTTCATGATCTGCTCAGTGAATTGTGTGCATGCAAATTCTGATGTAAAGATGACCCCCGGTGGTGCAATAACAGCAATGCACCAGAGTCAGAAAACTTTATTGATCCCTTACAGGAAACCGAGTGATGTTACAGCTGCCCTCAAAATTTGATGTGATTTTATTTTGAAAAAATTATTTTAAACGTGTAAATAACAAAGAGAAACGAACAATTTTGAAATGGAACTGTTTTGTTTGCAGTCATAAACTTGTTTTTACTTAAAACAATGCAAGGCTTATTATAACATGGTGTATGCATTATTTTGCTTGTTTAAAGCACTTATTAGTGCAATGTTGTTTGCATCATTAAATTTACAGATATTTCTCATTAAATCGTGGATCTTTAATTCATTCACATTAATAACACACATTCTTTAATGGTAAAATTTAGCATGAAAACAGAATTCCGATAAATTAAAACTGGAAAAAACGGAATTCAGGGAAAAATGTAACAAAATTTCAGGGGATGGATTTCATAGGGACCTATTCCTGTAGCCACTGGCTGGAAGAAGTTTTAACTGCTTTATTCAGTAGTTTGTGTCAGTGGTTCCCGAGCCTGAAGTTGGGCTCTTTCTTACTTAAGGGCCACAACATGGATCTTAAGGGTCTTGACATTACGTGTTTCTGTTTTTGCAACACAGATATTTTTTCTGACTGACAGTTTGGCCTTGCTTTATACTGTATCTGAAAATTTGACCTTTTGGGCCTTAAAGAGTTAAAGCCATCTGATTAGTTTACAGGAAAAATCTCTTATTGGCAGAACTGCTGATAACTCAGCCACAGACCAACATCCTTCAGAATCACTGTTTAAATATTTAAGAATTTAGTGTGTTTATAAACTTATCAGCCTTTTTTTAATGTAATATCTGAAAAGTTCTTGGTAGCTAGAGCTGCTGAAGATTTCAGTCTGAAAATGAAGTACAGCAGACGTGTAATGTGGTTTAAAATAAAACACTTAAAGAAGAAAAAGTTCAAATATCCCCGAATTTTACTTGTACAGTACTTGAGTAATTGTACGAAGAAGTAACCCAAAGAATAATTTGGAAGAGTGTTGCATGCATCTTTATCCACATGTATTTCATATGTTGACATATAGAAGCGTAATATTGACCCATAAGTGGCAGCAGAATGGTCGAGTGTGTGCAGAGTTAGAAAGCGGCATCATGGGCCTTCCTGTGAGGCTTTCCATGCTCTCCTGCTGAGGTTTCCTCTGATTTCTGCAAATTTCTCCCACAGTCCAACAACAAGCAGATTAGGTCAATGATTCCCAGAGTACAGGGGCGCTTGTGCCACAGGAGGTAAGCAATGAATAAATGTTCAAACTTGCCAAAAGTATTTGGAGAAGTTGTTGAAATAGAACCATTAGTTAAGCTGGAAAACCAATAATTAGAGGGAGTAGAAGTGTGTTTGTCTTTATGAGAGCACTTTTAACGACTTGTAACTTGTCCAAAACGACATGGTACACTTTTGCCCAATGCATGATGGGAGTGGCTTTAGCACCTCTGGACAGAGTTGAGAAAAAGACATATGCATACTGACCAGTGATCAGTTGTTGTCAGAAGCTTTTTTTTTTTCCTTTAAGGGTGACGTGAGAGGGTGAACAATGACTGAAGATGAATAATCTTTTGTTACACAGCAGTCTTTTGTGAGTGTCTGTATGATGTGTCAAATATGCACTAAATAATCATTCCTAGCTTCCGTCTCGATACAGGCAGTTTATCACCAGATCATAAAGGAAGCCCTTTTTAGTCAGTAATTCCATGCAGATTATCTAAGGAGCCCTGCAGGCATGACCTCCTTTGCTCATAAAAAACAACTACTAAACATCCCTCTGATGTACAATACTGCTTCCACTCCCACACTCTCACTTTCACACTACCCATTCACTGCTACAAGGATCTGCAATACATAGCAGAAAAGAATTAAACTCTACAAACACAACAACACATTTCCCTGTATTTTTATAGCCTAAATTGTATTTATATTTTAGAGAAGTCTTTATCCACAAATTCAGCACAAATGTAGCATTGCCACTGGGAGTCAGGGAACCTTTGTTCTGCTGAACCTTTGTCAATGTCAGTGAATAAAAGAAGAGATATCATACAGTGTTTTCTGAAGATTTCTGCCAGTGACGATTAAAGAATGCAACTTATTTTACAGATCAGGCTCCAGCTGTTGTGGTTGGAACAGTTAAACTTCCAATGTGGAGAAAAACAAACCAACCGTTAACACTAAACAGAGCAGAATACATTCATACATGTTCATACATGTTCTTATACATATATGTATAAGAACAGTGTTGAGTGTTTCCACTATTTCATTTACTGCGGAGCTCCCCAGCTGTTGAATTTTGCGTCCTGCTGTAAGGTTGACTTACTGTAAGGTTGCTGATTTTTGGGACAGAAAAGAGAGGAGGAGCGGCGCAACGCGGCACAATGTGATGCTGCACGGAGAGCGCTCCATTTAACTTCCAGAGTGCGCTATGTACACCTTCATATTTATACAAAACTAATACACCTTAAACACAAAGGGAGATGAGAGCACCCGTCTTTTAACTTTGGGAATGAACTTTTATCTAGGCTATTTTGCGCTTTCATACACGTGTCAATAAAGCTTCTTAACGTCGAGGCTGATGCTTCATAGCCACATCAATTCACGCAAAGCATATAAACTAGGTAAAGTTAAGCCTACTTTAATTGTGCTTATTTGATTATTATTATTATTATTTAAACTACAAGAGAGATGAGGATGTCAGCAATGAAGAAGGCAATGCTCATCGTGAATGTCAGATTATCAATCTTTCAGAAGGAAAAAACAGCAGTTCTTCAAATTTGCGTGAGTATCGTACTTCAACATCACAGCAAACATAACTTTTTGGTAGGACTGAAAATAACCGTGACAAAAACCTAAACAAAAAAGTGCACTTTGAGGATCCATATGGACAGCCCTTTACTCCACACACAGTCACGCAATGATAGTTTCACTTCTCCTGTAGCGAGGCGGGGCACCGTGTGATGCCCAACACCTGTCAATCAAAGGCAGTTAACAGTTTCCCTCGAATACATGAACGATTGTTTGGGCAGGACTCATAAAAGATTGTCACGAATGTAAATTATTCTATCGCTGCACATGCTGTTTAACTGAAAGTAATATAACAGCACTTGTTAATACTTAACTATTGATGCGGGTTACAGAATCTTAGAACAAACAGGAAAGCTAAGAATGAATAACGGCAGGAATTAATGACTGCTACTTAGCTGCTAGCTAGCAGCTACTGGATGTAAAGGATCACTCAGTACCTGATAAACTAATAGCTTGTTTGTCAAATCACATCTTTGAATTTTCAGATGAGTTTGAAAGACTGGCTTATCAAAAAAAAAAAAAAAAAAGAAAGATAAGTGATGCAGGTGAGGAGGAGGAGGAAACTTGGCGAGGGGTACAGCAGGCCCCTCGGTCTAACATCAATGTTTTGGATGGAGAGCAACTGAAGACGTGTTTTAACAGTTTTATACAGTTATAGGTGGTTTTACATGTGACCAAATTTAATTATGAGTAAATATTAACTATATCCACTACAAACTGCCATCAGCAGATAGACACACATTTAAAACATCCCAGCAAGGCACAATTGTAAATGTTTATAAAATTTTTGCACCCGAATGCCCCGCTGCATGTCTCAGATCTGGGGGAAACACTGCTGTTACTGAAGGATCAAAAATCTAAAATAAAATGATTAACAGTGATGTGTAGCAGGTAGGATAAAGCATAACCAGAAACTGCAGCACGGTGACTAAACGGTTGTCACATTGCATTGATTGATTGTGACGGGAGCCTTTTTTAAAATGTGATCTATAATTACACAAGTCATCTGACAGCGTGCATGAGTTCAGGACTCTGCCAAAGCTAATGAGCTGCTTCATTATATTATTTTTTCCAGATATGTGAAGAGAACAGATGACTGACAGCAGGTCACTGTCAGGGTAGCGTGGGCCGTCAGCTCTTCACCAAATCGACTTTGTCTGGCTGATACATTCACTAAAGAGATGGACTGACCTGATGTTCACGCTAACATTAGCTGCTATTTGTGTAACCAATATTTAACACCATCAAAGTTTGTAAAATAGTCATTAAACTGTAGCCTGATGATATTATCCATGTCACCAGTATTTTAACTGTGGTGCATTTTGTGAGTCATGAATGCCAGATGGACAAAGGTACATGGTGACTTCATGACAGAGGTTATGCATGACTGTTCCAACATGATGAACAACACTACACAGGGACTTTACTGTGTGCTACCTCAGCTGCAGCAGAGGAGGATGACGAATCCTCAATCTTCCTTTTCTTTCTGGGACCGATGGCTGCCAGAGCCGTCAGGTTGGCCTCCCTCTGTCTCATCTGAGCCAGCTCCTGCTGCTGCATCTGGACAAAACACACACACCAGCGCAGAATTCAAGCACACAGTGCATAAACATACAGACACAGAAACTAGTTCAACGTCCTCCTCCTATCATCTCACCTCTTTTGCCTTCTGTTTCAGACGCAGCTGCTCTGGGTCCTCTTGTCGAGCTCGAGACTGCAAGGCCAAAAGTAAGATGCAATTAACAATGCAGGCAGAAGAAAAATCACAAGACCAAAGCCCAGGCTGTGTAGGACTAGCGATACGGTGGAATTGGCAGGTGATAAAAAGTTCACCCTGCATGAATAGTCACAGTCTACACTTACATTAAAAACTTTGAGTTTAATAAAGCCAATTTTACATCAACTACTTGTTTGAACTAAAACTGGAGCCCCAAATAGTTTTATATCCATCAATAAGAGCTAAAATGTGTTTATTGTACACAAAAGTTTAATAAAAGCCTGTTAAGTACATTAAATTATTTTGTTTAGCCCAGATGAATTATTACATCCATGCCTTTTTTGTTCTTGATGTCATGTTTCTACTTGAATTTGACTTGATGTAGGAATTTGTCAGCAGTATATATCACATAGCATTGTTTTTAAAAAAGCTGTGTAAGTTACATCTAACAGGTATCCTGAGGGTGTTTAAAAATCAATCTCAGGCAACCTTTTATCTGACTGTTATGTAGATCTGAGAAGAGAACAGCTGCAGAATGTCAGACCACCAAATGTAGGCCAAATAGATCAGCATTTATTACATATCTGCTATTATTAATAAAGTGGCCTTGATTAAATCTAAACAATTCAACAGTAACAGATGCCACAGTGTGGCCTTGCGATAAAACTTTTCAAAAACATCAAAGAGTAAGAGTGCTGTTCATTTACACTCTAATTGAAATCATTTATCTGAATCCACAGAACTTCTCACCACAAGGCTACCACAAATATCTTTTAATAAAATAATATTATGCAAATTCAACAAATAGCCTTGGGACACTGTACCTTAGCTGCCTTTAAGAGGATCTCTCTCTCCTGTTCCTCTTTCCGTTGTTTCTCTAACTGGTCCAGCTGCTCAAAGAACTTGAGCTGAGCACGAACATCACTGCTCTGCTCATAGTTGTCATCCTCCTGCCGACAGACAGCAGCGTTACCATGTTCTCCAAAAGAGAACAACAGTTTACAGGACAGAAATGATTGCATGTATCTCAATACAAGGCATTGTATGTGTCATCTTTCAGCTACATAGTAAATATAGTATTCCCCTAAAGTTAGCTGATTCATCCAAAATCCCAACGTAAGACATGAACATAGATGCCTTTCCTTTATCACTTCAGTAAGTTACTAGATACCCGCCCCACGCAAACAGGTTGGCACATTTAAGGAAGTGACACCTTTTCCTGCTGTCTAAAGCCTCCAAAACACATCCAAAAATCTCCAACACGCTCCGTCTACATGTTGTGTCCGTGTGGTGGCCTGCACCTTCACCACACTATAAAAAATATTATTTTTGTCATTTTCAGAGTCATTTTCTGGGACTGAGGCACCGTGTCACTACACCCAGAAAAGCAGTTCCTAGGTATTTGCTCCCACAGTGAAAATCTCTCCATATCGAGGTAAATTTTCACAATCATAACATGCACATGGAGCACGTTGTAGATTTTTGGATGTGTTTTAAAGGGTTTAGAAAGCTTTAAAAGGCTTCTTCCCATTACTTTTTTTTTTTTAATTGCCAGAAAAAAGACAAAGGACAAAAAAAGACAAATCGGAAACAGGTATACAACACGGAAAAAAACAAGAGAAATGGGATAGCTTGATGTTTGTTACGTTGTTGATATTTATGCAAATGTGAGTGTAAGTGTTTTATATTTTTAAATTATATAGTTCCCCCGAGTTGTATACTTTGAGTAAAGATGAGTGGGGAGTAGAGAATAAAAAAAACAAAACAAAAAAAACCACACATACACATGTGCTTTTGATGTTAAAAATAAAGAAATATATTGGTTATACTAAGGAAAGTCAGGAGAGGTGATACCTCAGCCACTGGCAGCAGTGCCCCACTCAGGCATCGCCGCGGGCCCCGAGCAGGTTGACAGGGTCGGTCAGACAAGTTCAACCAATTTGTCTTTTCTGTTTTGGTTTTCATTGTACTTGTTTATTCTTTATTATTATTTTTATAGTTAGTTTAAGCATAATTCAAATTATAATTTATTTTTTGTTTTTTTTCTCCTTTTTTATTATTTCTTTTTTTTTTTCTAGAGATTTTGCCCCTGGTATGGGTCATCCTCAGACCTCTATTGGAGAGGACCGGCCCGTTAAGAGTGAAACCCCTGCAAGATCCAAAAGAGGGAGCAAAAAAATTAGATTTTTATTTTATATTTTGGATTTGTTTTCAATCTTGAGATTTTGCTCTCTGTGTGGGTGGTCCCCAGACCTCTATAGCAGGGGACCAGCCCACTGAGAATTCAGTCTCTTACAGGATTGATCCAAGACAGTTAGCACTTAATTTGGGGATGACTGTCACTGATTTTATTGTTGTGTTAATTAAGACAAATGTTGGTCCCATTTTCCTTTCCACTGATGTCCTCCCAAGAGAAACCCCATAAGCAGCTGAAAAGAGAACCTTCTCCCCATTACTTCCATTGAACGTGTAAAACTACTTACAGGGGGAGATTATCTAGTGACCTACTGAGAGCACAGAGAAGGGAAAGACATTTATGTTCTTATCTTACAGTGGGATTGTGGATGAATCTGCTAAATTCCCCTAAAAAAATTCCTGTTTTCCTTGAACTGTCATGGCACCAAAAATATTTGCCTGCAAGGCTAACCCTAAATGACAAAGGGAAAATTCACAACAGGTTAAGTCGCTCTGTAACACTGTAAACAAACCTTGAAATTGCCGTTTTTCTGCTGGGCCACCTGGGAAACTTTTTCAAGCAGGTTCTGAAGCCGCTGCTGAGTAGCGTGGGAGACATAGTTCACCACCTCTGCACCCAGGTCAGTCACACCATACCTCCTGCCTGGAGAAGAAACAGCAAAACACCTTTGGGGCTTTAGCAGGTACAACAGATAGACAGATGTTGTACTGTCAATAACACTGAACATGTCTCACCAATCTCCAGCATTCTCCTCTGTAGCACTGCACAGGAGAGAAAAGCCTCGTCCTTACAAGAACGTGTTACTGCTCCTACTAGTCCAGAATTGGTTGCTAAGATATTAGCGTTTTCCTCTGACAGGTTCACTCCAGCCATGGAGGCCACATCGTTGATGTCATCATCGTCTCTGCGAACACAAATGCAGTAAAGCAAGTGAAAACACAAGGTTAAGGATCATGAATTTAGATATATTCATTGCCTTTGTAAAACACTTTGTGACATTGTGCTGTGAAAAGCGCTATATAAATAAAGAATTATTATTATCATTATTGTATGTTTCATAAAGGTGTGGCAAAAATGATTCATTTGTCCAGCTACATCTGGCCTCTTTAATCTATAAACTGTAAGCTAACTAACAGATTGAACATTGATTTCTTGAATTATTTTGCTGGGTGTTCTAAAGGTTAATTATTCACCTACAAGTGATGCTACTGTGTGACTAAATAATGTTTACAGTAAAACTAATAAGCATTCTGCTGTCTTAGTTCTTACTTGAAAGTGCCGCCCGCCTCCTTCAGCTTATTCTTTTGAGCCGGGGTCAAGGACGCAGCACAGACTTGTTTAGAAACAGGTGGCACATCAAGCCTGACAGGAACTGGCAGAGGCACAAAATCACAACTCGTACTGCAGGTCAGGAAAAGAAAGACACACACATGCACAGACAGAGGATGCCTTTCGATTCCTCACCTGGTTGGAGCTCTTTAAGCTGGACCTGTTGCTGTCCCACCATGATATGGCCAGGGACCTGATTCCTGAGAGTCACCATGGGGGTGGTCGGCAAGGCTACCTGAGGTCTCAACATCGCTCTCTGCTGCTGAGGCTGGAGAACCTGTGAGAGTGACATTTCACATGCACATTATGTAATATTACAAATAAACTTATGTTTTATCCTTTAACCCAGCTACTGGAAATATTCATAATGTCTTATATTTGATATAAATGCCACTAAAAAGCGCCGTATCCACTGAGAGCTACAGTTTGGTTTGGTACAATACGGTACGGTACATAATTATTTACATTTCTGCTGTCAAAAAGGTACCAAATAACCGTCTCATACCTATTTTGGTTTCATTGGGGCTACACAAACTGCACTCCATCGAATGCAAGCAGCCATGTTCTTAAGTGTTGCAGAACTGTTAATATAACACTTCAGTAAGGTTTATATATTTTTAGGCAAGAATGTTAGCATGTAGATTTCAAATATGGAGTCATTTAACCAAATAATGCTTGTTTGTACATCAGTCACAAAGTTTTTGGACTTGCGAGGAACTGCAGCTCGCGATGAGATCTGCCAGTCTACTCATTGCAGCAGCCCCTTCAGCTCCTTATGCTGTCACAGAGGGAAAATTAACCGACGAACCACTGATCTGTGCGATATCAAAAGGTTGGCCGTAAAGTTTCCGTAGCATATTAAAACACAGTACAAAAAATGAAAGGATGCTTTACTGCCTTTTCATGTTGATTCTTTGCCAGAAGTTTAATGTTACCGGTGGAAAAGAAGATTATTTCATTCACTGTGCTGCTCAGATGCATCTTTTGAGGTGGAACTTTTTTCTACATGTTGTTTGGTGCATTAGTAATGCCATAAATTAATCAATCCACCTTAAATGCCAATATGACAACTTGAAGAGGATTTAAGAGGATTTATTTGTCACACATACATATCGTACATGTATAGTACTGAAATGTCTGGACGTAATTCATTTGCTTTTGTCTTTCTCGCATGATGACATGATGACACTTTAGTAATGACTGAATCTTCAAACATTTATAAAAGTTCCTACTGGTTGACGCAGGTGAATTTTCTTTCACCTGGAGAAAAAATGGCCAAGTTCTCTTATGGCGTGCTTCTGCACCACAAGACACATGCATCCGACCAGTATCCCACCCACCAACTGAGGATACGGTTGGCAGTTGGCAGCCAGAACTACAGATACCATTCCAAAGAGTACCAAACTGAACTGTACTGCTCACTGGAAAAGAGGAAAAAGTTACTGATTTCACTTGAGCTGACCCCTGAGATATAACTAATCAGTTTACCAGTGAGGATGTCT
Source organism: Naso thynnoides (assembly GCA_029783665.1). Lineage (NCBI taxonomy): Eukaryota > Metazoa > Chordata > Actinopteri > Acanthuriformes > Acanthuridae > Naso > Naso thynnoides. Next base: position 25,978,212 of record JAQLOL010000012.1, on the reverse strand, counting down.
GTCCTGCCTTGCTAACTGCGGGCTGGAGCTGGGGCCTGCTGACTGGAACAGTGAGGCGGGGGGCTGGGCTGCCCAGAACAACCGTGCTGGGGGTGGGAGAGGCGGAGGAGACCGGAGCCAAGGCCAGCTGAGGGAGCTGACTCTGCTGGATGAAGGCTGTTGAGTCTGGTGTGAGCTGTCTCAAGGCTGGGAGGCTTCTCTAAAGAAAACAAAAGGATGAACAGACATTACAGAAATGAACCTAGAGGGGACATTTTGTTTGCTGTGGCCTGAGACAATTTTAAACAAATTTTAATGATCTCTCCTGGAGGGTATATCGATGAAAATTACAACAGAATAGAAGCGTTCTTACCTTGAGGAAAGGCACAAGGTAAGGTTGGGGTGAGGAGTTTAGCTCTTTGTACAATCTGCTGGTGAATTCCTCCGCTTCCAATTTGCCCTCCTAACACAACATAAATGCATAAAGAGCTGGGAGTGAGGGCAACAACAGATGATGCCTCTCTTGGGGGACCTGAGTTCAATATCCATGTCAGATTTGAAACATCTATAGCAGCTGACAGGTACATGTGTGTCTTCTGTATGTACGACTCACTTACCAGCAGGTCCTTGACAAGGTCTCTCACACTGGCTGCAGTTTCTGTTGACTGTTTCCCAGTGGATGCCAGTTTGATCAATGTAGACAGGAAGCTCTTGCATTTCTTCACATTCTCCATGATCTCCTGCCAAAAACACAGGATATTCAGACTACGAATGATTATGATTAATGACCATGTTATACATCACAGCACACTTTACCATCTTTTTATTTTACCATTACTGTCTACTTAAGTAAGTACTTGGACTGTCATAAACTCCACAGTATGCTGTTACAGTACATGCAGACACTATATCTTATTCTTGGGCTTAGCACAACTCACTTTGCTCAGTGTTACTGAGGTAATTGTGGTCCCAGCTGTTTGGTTGATGGTCCTGGGGGTCATTCCTGGTACTGGAGCCCCACCTGAGCTCTAGAGAGACAGAAATATCAATCATTGCAGTTTTTGGGTTGATGCATAACTTCAAAACCCACTTTTGAAGCCATTGCAGGAAAGTGTGGTAGAGCTTTTTCACAAGCGCATCAATTTTCAGTTTCACAAAAGGGAATGAGGGATGTAATTCTACACTGCTTTTAAGTTGGGCGCTCTTTCACAAAAAAAAAATAAATAAAATAAAAAATTAAAATTAAACACTTCTAAATTATTTGAAAAGAAGTCAATACTCCAGTTGTATGACTCGTTTCAGACCAAGTCAGACCTTGTGACGATCACCGCAGGTTTGCAACAGTGTGGGAGTGTTGGCTAATTTTAAAATAAAAACTTACATCTTTGATCTCCCTCATGGCAGAGTTGTTCAGCCCTGCTTAGTCTGATCATTCTAACAGCTGATTGTCCACCCCCAGCGGGACACTGGTTTATGTTTCTACAAAACACAACTCAGTTTTACTTTCCGCCGCAGGGCTTCTGTGTTTTCTTTTCTGAATCGCCTTGTGATCTGCACCGCTCCAGCCTGCCCACATCAAAATGAATATGGGAACTTGTGTTTTCATCGCAACGCTGACTTGGTCTGAATAAGGCTTCAAGCTGCAGTTGGTCACTTTGGGGTAAATATCAATAACTTTTAGCGTTCCATTTGGAAAAAATGTCGTAATACCCATAGATAGCCATTAGTAAGTGTCGTGGTCTAAGAGTATCGTGGGATCTCTGTGTTTTCCCATCATGCCTCTGAATTCTGGACAGATAAAAATCCCTCTCAGTCCCATTCTATCTGCCCATTTAGTGACGGTCTCTGTGCTCTTTGTCCTGATTAGCCTGTCTATGCTGGGCTTCTTAGCGACAGGTGATGTCAGTACGAGCTGATTAGCTGTTCGTCCCTTACTGTCACCGTTTACTCTGCCTCAACTCTCCCTGCAACCGTTTTGTCTCAGTTCAAACTGGACTTAAAAGAGAGAGCAACAACAAACGATATAAAATTGGAGCCGGTGCAAATGGCCACAGTTGAGTTGTTTCTGAACGAGTCTTATGCTAGAGCTAACATTAGCTTGCTAGCTCATTAGCAGAAGTTACCTACTGCAGCTTAAACAAATAAATATAGCTGTAAAATGTGTTTCAACACTCTACTTGCTTTTTGTATTTGTTTATTTATTAATGTAGTTTACCAAACTGAAAAAACAAACAAAAGAAAGTTTCAGATCTGCAGTTGCATGGTTTTCTGATGTAAACATCATCTGGTTTTGACTTAAATAATATTATAATAAATAATAAAAAAACATATTAGGAGCTGCAGGGAAAATTCTCCTATTTCTTTTTGTTTGGGTAGTCTGTTTAGGCAGCAGAGGTGCAGGACTGGAGGGTTTAACACAACAACAACAAAAAAATGCAACAGCCCTCTGCGAGAAGCCAAAGCAGTCAACTCTTTAAGAAACACATTACTGTCACGCCTCTTCAGTGGTCAATCAGCTGACAGGCCAATCAGAGCTGAACAGCCCTGCCAAAAGGGAGTACAAAGACATACACTGCTTTTGAAACTGCATACTATAGTAGCAGTATGTACTGAATCAGCCAAAAAGTAGTGTGTAGTGTGCTGTATGTAAACACAAGCAAACTCTGCAGTATGTCAAAAAAATCCTAGATGAATATTGATTCAGAGGAAATCCCCAGTATGCATTCAACCAGTCGAACTCCCATACTGTTTCCCACAATGCAATGTCACACAACCAACACCAGGCTGGAAGTAATCTGTCTATGTACTGCAGTGTGAATACATGGCATACTGATCGTTCATTTAGTAAATAGTATGTAGTACATACAGTATGCAGTATGTAGTAAAAGGTAAAGGTACTTTACTGGTCACATTTTCAATGTATAGTTTATTGTGTTCTCTGAATTTAAGCCGTCCCTGAGGAGTAGTGGGCAGCCACAGAGCAGTGCAGCAGGACCAACTTCAGATTTTGAACCAATACCTTTGTCAGGGGTACTGACTGGAGATAGACCTATATAAACGTTTTTGACAGTGGAGAAAACCCACACAAACATGGGGAGAAAAACAAAACAGAAAGGCCCTGCCTCAGCCAGGAATTGAACCCAGAACCTGTTTGCTATAAGGCCACACTGCTAACCACTATTCCACCATGCCACCCAAGTGATGGGCGGTTAACAGCCCTAATATGTGTAAGCAATTTGGCCCACATCCCCACATCCCCACAAAAACCTGCAGTGATTGCAACAAAGGCTGATTTGGTCTGAATCAGTCCTTATAGAGGCATAAGAAAATTTCTGTCCAGAGTCCAGTATCTTCTGAGACCTCTGGCAGCTGGCATTTATTATTATAAATAAGTTTAATTCCTCCAAGTCTAGGTCTCAACTCTGCTATAGTAAATCCAGGAAACAAGGTACGGGATTATCAGTAAACCCGGGCAACTGAAAAAACATTTACTCACACTGTGCACCAAACAACACAGTCATCTACAGGATGAGAGTTTGCATCATTTTCATTGTAAAAAGAAAAAAGCATTCTCAGGATCCTCCTAGTATCATTCTGGCAAATAAACTGGTGACATTATGGTGTACAATAATAGAGCGTCATGCTGATCCAATTTCAAAAAGTAAACAAGACACTTAACATTATGCTCACACAACAAGATAGGATTTGACACCCAGAGGCGGGGTTACCTGAAGAATAGGAGGTCTGTGACGAGTGGTGGTGGTGGCAAGTGACGTTGGAGCTGGACAGCCCTGACGGAGGATGGTGCTGGGAGCCACTTGTCTGCTGATGATGGTATTTCCAGGAGCCTGAGAGAAGGCACAAATCATGACATGATGTGCAACACTCAGTTTCATCGAACCAAAACACTAATCTTCTGATTACATCTAAATAAATTAATAGTTATACACCTTTAAGAATTCTGAATAGATGAAAACTAATAATACAACGGCATAATTTACAAGCACATTTCTTTCCATAAACTTCACTACCCCAGCTATAATTAATCCAATATTCTACTCAACAGATGCTTACCTGAGCAGTAAAGATAACAGCAATTGATAGCATTTATATAGTGCTTTTCTAGACACTTGAAGTGCTCCACAGTGAAGGGGGGATCTCACTGACCATCGCAAATATGTAGCACCCACCTAGGTGATGCACGGCAGCTGTTATGTGCCAGGGCGCTTACTACAAACCAGCTTAAGGTGGAGAGTGAGATAAATGAATAAGCCAATTACATGAGAGGATGATTAGGGGGTCAAACTGAATGAACCAGGTTGGGAATTAAGCCAGGACACCGGAGAACCCCCTACTCTTTGCAACAAGTGCTATGGGATCTTTCATGATCACAGTGAGTCAAAACATCGGTTTAACGTCTCAAAGGACGGCTACTGAGGGAGGCGAGTCCAACATGGGCTTTAGTACTGACTTTAGCACTGAAGTTGAACAAAACGGTTGCCTTATTCCTAGGGCAGACTGTGTGATCTTACCTGGCCAGGGGGCACGTTTGTCGGTGCAGCAGTCCGAGGCGCCATGCCTCCCTGGGCCTGGGCCTGCATCTGGGCCAGAGTCTGCTGAGGAATCATTAGCAGCTGCCCACTCTCACTGCGCACAAGCACCATCCCTGAGCCAAGTCACAAAATATGTGAAACAACTTGATTATTATCATACTGTCACATAAAAATATTAGAGAAAATCCACAAGCTATACTAATAAATAAACCAGTGCACAGCCAAACAACTTTATACTGTAGTCAATTCATGTTACATGGCTCAAAAAGTGGTCACCTCGAGGCTATTTTTAAAATCTGGTGCATTAGTCACAGTAAGCATAAGAGGACACATACTTCCTATGTGTTCTGTTTGGGTGACAAACGTTCAATAAGAATATAATCATTCAATGTGTGTTTTTACCATCATTGATCAGGGGCAAATGAAAAAGACCACCTTGGTGAATCAGTCCAGCCTCTATACTCACAGTATAAAGTTGTAACTTCACCTACCCGCGGGGAGCTGGATGTTATGCAGGCCTATACTGGGCTGTCCGGGGGAAATCTGGGGCACCCTCGGGGCCAACATCTGAGGCGTGATGGTTCGGATCCCGCCTGAACTGCCCGCTACCGTTGAGGGAACCCGGGGAGCGCTGGGGATGACAGCCGGCTGCGTTGCTGGGTGTATTACAGTTGTGGGTGGCTCTGCCTTGATTATGTGCGACCCTGCGCTGGCAGGCACCGAGTTGGCCAGCCGGTTATTGTTGACAAGCGGGGTTTGTGTACCTGTCTGACCTGTCGTAATGGCGGGCACGGCGGGGCTCGCATTATTGTTCCCATTCAAAGTTGCGCCCAACCGCCCGACGAGTGTCACAGTGGGTCCTGTTGCCTGACTCGCATGGTCGGCTGAGGAGACGACACCCTGTGCGTTCATGAGAGGCGTCTGAATTACACTGTTTGACGACGGGGGCAAGAGCGCACTGGCCAGCCCTTTTGACATCACTGGTCCACTGATGACAGCTGGAGCAGAAATCGCTGCACTGCTGCCGTTACCGATTCCACTTGACTCTGTCGTACCCCCAGGACAGACGGTGCTTCCTGAACTGTGAGAGTTCATAGTCTGGCTCCCATTGAAAGTCTGCACTGAGTATGAGCCGACTTTCCCCTGCTGACTGGGGAGAGATGTAGTTACACCGCTACTAACAACAAGTGTTTTGCCAGGGTCTTGTCCCGTGTTGGAGTCCGCGCTGGCCGTCGGTGCATCCATAGCTGAACCATGGGGATCTCGTTATCATAAGACCCCCGCCCCCCCACCCCCACCCCTGCGCTACAACTTGTTTTAGACGGAGCACAAACAGTCTTGAAAAGGATGGAGAGAGACTCTGACACATCTACTGTTTTCTCTGTCAGCTCCGGCGCTTGCTTTTCGTGTATACTCGGAGAGACAAAGAGGAAAACAACATTAGCAGTTAATGTTACAGCGTAAGTTACCTGCTTCAGCTTTGGTCTTGACCAAGTCCCAGCTGGACATTAGCTCGCGCTACCCCCTTGTCCCGGAACTATAGCCATGTAATTAACGGCTGCCTCGTGCCTACCCCAGTGGTTGTTGTGACACAAAAACGGCAGTTGTGACTCTACAGACAGTACAGGATGACAAACTACCGCTTTATTCACTTCTCTGTACAAAAAGGACTGCAGCGGACCGAAGCCGACCGCCATCTTCACACTCCTGCGAGCTTGTGAGAAGTGGTTACTTACCAACTGACATGCGCGTGCGCACAACAACTTTACGTCTCCGTGTAGGGATTTTGGCGAGCTGCGATTGGCTGCTGCACATTCTAAAAGGCGGTACCAATGGCTTTAGCTGTCATTCCAGGGAATGCATGAGACGGAACAACATCGTACCAGACACAAAGTGTCTCATCAAATGTTTGCTCGTTGCTGGCGTGCTGGTTCCACCTCGACATCTGTTCCGTTTCAAAATTGCATCGTGTGACTCTTGGTAGAATAATAACGCGGTTTACAGCAAGCTAACAAACCGAAATCCAAAGTTTAATCACTGTCGATGATCTGTGCAAGATGGCTGCAGTGTTTTGGCCAGCAAGTGAAGTTGCTATTGTAAAGAGGCGTTTGAGGGCGCCCCACCCACCTTTTAGAGAGGAAGTATTGTACTACTGTCAGCAGTCATGGGATTAAGTGTGGTTAAACTCCCATATGCGCTGACTTTAAGATAAACGCGCAATGCAAACATAAAGAAGACGCATCTGTTTACTTTTACCTGGAGATAACTAAAGCAGGCTATGTAAAGGAGGCATGTAGTATAAAGTATGTATGTCCTGTAGGCCTATAATTTATTGTGTAAGGTAAATAATTTAGCCTACAAGTTAAAAGGTCAAAGGCTAAGATCTATGACACTAACTTCTGCTTCTTGTTTGTTTATTTGTTTTTTGGTTTGTTTGTTTTTTTGCATGTTTTTTTCTCTTTCTTTATTGCATATTGTCAACATACATTATATTGACAAAAACATTGGAATATTATTGACATTGATGGAACAAAAGACAGAGCAGAAAGCAGAAGAAAACCAAAAAAAGGAGACAGGACATATATAACTTAAATTAGACCTAATTAAGTAGCCTACAAATGAGTGAATAAAGATGCCAGGATGTGATGATAAACACATTGTATATTGCAAACATTCGCTATGTTGATTGCTTTTTGTGGATTGTGGATGTGGAACTTGACAAGAATAAGAATTAGAATAATTAGGAGGAACTTCTTCTGACTTCTGCAAAGTGCTTTTATGGTGTAGGCCTATCTTACATATCCTACATTAGTTTGAGCATCACAATCTATCAATCACAGCTTTAAAGATTTTTGCACTTGCCTATGTAATTTCAGCAGAGCTGGAAAGGTTACTTTTTAAAGTAACAAGTTGCAGATTACGAGTTACCCTATTTCAAATTGTATTAAGTAATGTAACTATTCCGATTAGTTTATTATATCAATGTAACTTTTTACATTTGATTACTTTTTGATTAGCCTACTTTTATAAATTATTGACAAATGTTTTTTAACTGTTAACCACTTTCAAATGTTGAAACCAGGCAGTGTTAATGGCAGACATGGGTTGCTGTAAATTCAAACAAGATAATCAATCAAAAGCATCAATTTTGCTTAACGTCCTTTACAGAAAATGGCAAAAGAGGACACCTAGTAATAACATAAATAGCCTGTTATTTAATATGTAGCCTACTGTTTTTACAGAAAAATATTCAGATGTAGCCCCTTTGTAATCATTGACATTTTCATAGGTAACTGTAATTTAGTTAGCCTACACACTCTTTCTCAGTAACTGTAACTGATCAGGCCTACATTTATTTTCTAATTAAATTACATAATTCCGTTACATGTAACTAACTAGTTACTTCCCAACACTTAATTTCATTTATATTAAAATCAAAATAAGAATAGCTTGCAGCAAACTTCACATAGCCTAATAATCATGTCATATAAATGTTAAAAAGAAAACTTAGTATACAGCCATATAGCCTAACTGATAGGCCTTTATATTTTATGGCTATAATTCTAAGATTTTAATCCACTTTTGGTCTTCCTCAGTCTGCTCTTTCTGCTGTAGATATCATGTTCGCCTTGTGTTTGTAGACAATAGTTGGATTGCTCGAATTTTACTCAGGTGGACTTAACAGATTCGCTTTCTGTCGGTGTACGCCGACTGGCTAAAGAATCTAACCCTGCGTCACGCACAGGTGATCCGGCAGCGGAGTCGTGCGTCATTAGCGGAGTTAAAAAGCGCGCAGGTGCCACTAATTGTGCATGTGGCTAATTGACCAACTTCTTCAGTGTGCCGACGTCTAGTCTGTGCTTTTCAATCTGAAAACATACTTATACTGGAAACATGAGTGCTGGAGGAGGAACCCCATACATTGGCAGTAAAATAAGTTTGATATCCAAGGCGCAGATTCGGTATGAAGGAATATTGTCGTCTGTGGACACTGATAGGTCCACAATTGCTTTAGCCAAAGGTAGGTGTATTGGTAACACCTGTGTTTTTCTCTTTGAGAATAGTGTCTATATTAAGTTGTGAACAAAGTATGCTGGATGGATATGAACCAAATCTAAGCAAATTTTTACTATTTATTTATTTGCAGTCACCTTTATTTTTCCCGACAGTTAAATCTTATGGGACAGAGGACCGGCACGCAGACAGACCTGTACCTCCCAAAGATGAAATTTACGAATTTATAATCTTTAGAGGTAGTGACATCAAAGACATCACTGTGTCTGAACAACCAAAACCACATGATGGGCTGCCACGTGACCCTGCTATTGTACAGGTGTGTGCTGTAGAGAGCTCACATTTTTAGTAATTTTCTCTGTGGATGTATTTGGTGTTAATCAAAAGCACAATACTAAAAACTCATAAAACAAGATCCTTTGTCTTCATTTTTGTGATTGTAGTCATCCATTGGCAGCTCGTCTGCAGCGTATCACCCACGTTGGAGTCCATACAGAGACATGTTGCCCACCTACAACCAGCTGGCTGCTAGTTCTCTACTCAACCAGCAATACAATGCAGCACTGGGCTTAGGTAATTTTAGTAATCTTTTGGATACATTTGTTGTCTAAGAAATTGCATTTTTAGACTTTTGTCCAGCACTTAGTGTTTAAGGCTGTTTCACATATATCTGCAGCCAGTTAAGGCCATCATGTTTTGTCCCGTTTCCTCAGTACCAGGACTTCATGGCATCCCAGCCAGAAGAGCTCCCATGGTCGAGCAGGCGGTGCAGACTGTGCCTCTGGCCAGTGTTGTGCAGAAAAGGGAGCGCGCTTCAACCCAGCCGCAGACCAGACAGCCTGCTCGTCCGACCCAGCGCTCTGGCCGGAGCAGCTCCCAGGTTCAGAAGGAGAATGTGCTCTCCAGTAAGCACGCCATCATGTACAAAAGAAATGACAGATTTTTGTTTCTTGCATTGCTTTGGATTTCTTTGAAGTTATCTCAAATAGGAAACTAAAGATTTATTTGCATTCAGGCCGGGCAACATCTCAAGTGAGTGTGGCCAAGAATCAAGACCAAGGCTCCGAGAACCAGAAACAAAGACAAAAACAAGGTATCAGAATGAGAAATCCATCCTGAAAGCTATGTCTTACTGGCAAGTTGCATCATTTTTATTGTTGACTGTTTGCGCTGTCAAGAAACATCTGAAGAAGGCAGAGGTACAACAGGAATTTGTCAAAGTAAATATTGCTCGTCTGCCTGTAAAGAAATGAGTGACAATTGTAAATTTAAGGACTAGATGAACCTGTTCTAAATAGTTACTCAACAGAATTTTTCTGATGTTCATGTGCAGGCAGTCGCAGGTCCAGGAACAGAAGCAGAGGCCAACTTATTGTGAAAAACTCAAAGGCCACAACCTTGCAATTTGAGTCAGATTTTGATTTTGAAACTGCAAATGCTCAGTTCACAGATGATCTGACGAAGGAAGTTGTAGGTATGTTTATTTCAGAGGATATCAGTTAAGTGGACACAACAGGAACACTATTTTAAGGGAATGTTTTGTTTTTTTGTGAATTGCTGTAGTTGAAAAGGTTGATACTGGCGAGGCCCAGGACAGCCAGAATATGCACGAGGAGGAAACTGGGGGCGAGAAATACTACGACAAAGCCAAATGCTTCTTTGACAACATCTCATCAGACCTTAAGCCCAGGTGATTATTTGACTTTTGTCATTTGTCTTTGTGTCACCTCAGGGGTTTTTCATGCTCTCTATTCTGCTGTTCTCAGGAGAACCACCTGGGCGGAGGAGAAGAAGTTGAACATGGAAACATTTGGCGTTCCTGGCCGTTTCCTGAGAGGCAGAGTATTCAGGGGCCGAGGACGCGGAGGGCAAAGCACCCCTGAGCAGCGACCCCTCCCGAGAGTTGGTAGAGGGAGAGTGTAAAGACTTTACTTTTGTCTTTTTGTTAAGTTTCTGTAAATAATGTAGTTTTCTATTTATTTAAAAAAGTGCCTCCACCTTTTCCCCATTTGAAGCACTTGAAGCCAAGTTTTGTTTTTTGTTTTTTTTTTTCTTTATCCCAAGTATACATTTAGGGAATTTTGTATTTTGAACCCTTATTATATGAAATGGGAGAGCAATTTCTTTAATTGAGCAGCTGTGTGCAATAAGCACATTTATTCATTGGTATTTTGTTGATTACAATGTGGAATGTATTTTGAACAAGCCAGCAGGCATTTAATTTAGTTTTTTTCTTAATTTACTAAATCTAGTCTTATCAAATGCTTGTTTACTTGACTGTCTAAATGTAGCTCCAAATTACTTTTGGAGGACAGCTGTACCCTAATTTTTTTCCTACTTATAAAATTAAGATTGTGGAGGACTTTGTAACTGTTGCTATTAAATAACATATAATTAACAAATTGGTGTATCTCTGGTGCTGTGTAGAGAGAAACACCAAATCTAAAATGTTCTTTTTTATTCCAAACTTGTAAGCATCCATTAACCATAAAAAAAAAACAACCCAATGTTTGGCTTCAGAAAGTGTTTTCCTGCACAAAAAGAAATCTGCAGAAATTGGGTTTAGTTTTGATTTGGCGGTGGCTTGCAAATGAAAGCTAGCTGTTTGAACTTGGGCCCCAAATTAGTCAGTGCTTTCTGGAAGGAATCATCATCAGGAATAATAATGCTCTCCAGCTCTGAGATGTTGTCACTGTCCCCTTCATCTGCATAGATGTGAGGCTGATGGTCGAGAAGATCTTCTGTCTCCCAGAGGGCAGAGAGCCTCTGCAGGAGGAGTGGAAAATTAAAGTGAATTAAAGTGTAATTGCAGTGCTTATTCTACTGTTGCAGGCTCAAGCATGCATTTACAAAGCCTGTGCAGAGTAGACATGAAACTTAAGTGCACCACTAACCCGCTGAAGCAGGGCCAGGAGAGCTGCGTCTGTCGCATAGCTTGAGTTGGTTTTGTAGAGGAAATTCACTGTGCTCTTGTTCTCAATCTGTACACATCAGAGCATTCACACAGGTTACATTTTTTCATCTTGCTTCCTCAAAGTAGCCATGAAAATTACCACTTGAATGCACAATGGTGACTGACTTTCAAGAGTGCACACTACCTGGTTCCAGTTCTGCCTGGATTCATAGGAATGCTGTTCACTCGTGTAAACTGTGTAGTGTTGGTTGAATACGTTTTGCTCCATATTCTGTGAAACAAAATGAAAGAGGCATCTGTGATAAACAGACAGGAGATCCACACATTGCAGACAGCAATGCTGTAAACAGTACCAACAGCGACATATCCTTTAGCCATCAACAAGAACACCCTCCTAAAGTATGTTCCTTTGTGTACGCTGTATTTTTATCTAAATCTGTAACACTTTATCTTGCTGGGAGACAGACGTTTTCTTTGGAATTACTGCAGGTACGGCTGAGGTTGTGAATAGGAATAGGGACGATGTGCAGTTGAGGGAATGTAGTCCCAAAGAAAACTGCTATCTGACGGCAATGTAAAGTGCTAAAATTTTAAAAATACGTAAGTAAATTTCATCTGCATAGCACCTTTTACAGATATAAAATCGCAAAGTGATTTACATCAAAAATAAAATATATGAGACCAATATAAAAACAAAAATAGGAAAACGAGAAAGAGCACAGAGATTGACAGAGCAACGACACAACTACTAGCGACATACAAGCAACAAATTGAAAGCAGTGTTAACCAGAAGCCTGTCTAAATAAACATGTTTTAGGCTGCTTCATAAATACATCACAGATTTCTAAGGATCTTAGAGGCAGGGGGAAAGCGTTCCAAAGTTTTGGTGCAATGGCCCGAAAGGCACTGTTGCCTCTGCTTTTATATTGGATCCCAGGGACAGACAGTATGTTTTTGTTTTGAGACCTGAGACCTCAATGTACTATATAAGGGAGGAGGAGATCGGCAATATACTGAGGTGTTTGTCCAAGCAGGACTCTGAAAGTTAGCACCAGTATTTTTAACTGGATATGACGTAATTTCGAGTTCCAATCCAAGATGCTGCATTTTGGACACATAAAGGTACAGATACACATTAGGTGGGTGGTCTTGTTGGAGGCTAAGAGACAGCAATACTATGCCCTTTTTCCTACTGGTGCCTCTCCAGACAGAGGGCGAGCTGACAGTTACAGTACCTATGGCAGGTAAGACACTGACCAGACTTAAGTGCCTCATACATCCCCACATGAAAAGAACCGAACTATCCCTTTAAATTTTCACAAGCCATGTCTTCACCAACTATGCTAGAAAACATACTGTAGAGACCAGAGGTGCTCCTCATGTGGCACAGACCTACTTCAACTTCTGCCATGTGATCAGCACAATGAAACCTGTTCATATTAATTTCACCTACCATTGTTGAAACTTGTCCACGCTGTATTCCATCAAACATGCTGTGCTGTTCAGATGGGTCAGGCTGCTTCTTATCGGTAGGCACTGTCAGGACCGTGTCAGGAAGCTAGGCAGAAGAAGAAACTGTTCCTCATGTTTGAACTGAAAGAAACGCGAAAATGTATCAACTGGAGTGTTTGTAATGTTTCTGAGCGGTGACCTTGCAGTCTGTTCCCGGTGTCTCGATGTTTGATGTGAGGAGGGTTTCTCCCGAGCAGTCGCCGGTCTGCAGAGAGGTGAACTCTTTTTTGCAGGAGATTCTGACGGCCAACAGCAGCAGAACTGTTGCAGAGGGGACAAGATTCCACTTGCAGTCATTTATCAAAACTATGACCTTAAATATAGCAGAGGCCTATAATTTAGCACTACCCAAGGGCCATGATTCTTAGGTTCTTACACAGGAGTAAAAGCAATGCGATGAAAATTATGGCGATAGCACCAGAGGCAGCTGTTGTTGCAGTAGCTCTACTGCTGCGGCACTCAGGCGTCACTGAGCAGTCACAGACGGTCACACTGATTTTGTAAATGCCAGACTCCCCCTGCATGTCAGAGATCTTCAGATCAAGTGTGTGTGGGCCCGTATACACACCAGGCTTCTTCACCAGGCCAGCGGTGTACCCTGTGAGAAAACATCACAGCATTGGATGGCTGTTTTTAAAATGTTTGCTTTAATACTTCAATCCGTAGCATAGCCATTTTTTACCATGTGAGGGATTCAGTTTCCATTTTTTTTTAACATCACCCAGCAGTTCAAATACGAAAGGCCCTCCGAAGGGATTTCCATCCGGGTCAAAGGCTGTGATGTTGGTGGTGGTGAGGCTGTCAGAGACGCACACAGACAGATCGTCCTCCGTGGGCTGAGGGACGTTGTCGTTCTGGTCGTTCACATGGATGTTCAGCGTGGCTGTGCCTGTCAAAGGTGGCTCACCTGTGCAAGAGAGAAAAATAACAAGCAATGGATGTTAAATTAAAATCTTTACTAGGCTAAAAAAATCTTAAACAGGCCTATTCAGTGTGAGTCCACTGAAATTTTACCATCATCCACAGCATACAGTAAGATGCTGTAGACGCCGTCAGTAACATAAGGAGACTCTCTGTCAAGAGGCTTGACTGTTGTGATGTCTCCTGTGAGGGGATCCACCATCACCCAGCCAGCAGGATCACTTCCTACCTCGAATCTGCGGACACACACAATTTGATTTATTGAAGCAGATTCCAAGTCAGAGCTCAAACACGCTGGAAAAAACATCCCACTTACACAAATTCTCTTGAATGACGGGTGTCAGGATCGACAGCCGTCACCTTCTCTACCCAGGTTCCCACGGGCGAGTTCTCCTCCAGCGTGACGTCGTTGACAGACACACTGAACGCCGGTGGGTCGTTGATATCCTCAACTTCAATGAGGACTTTTACAGAGTGAGGCTGACCTGCATTTGTATTAGTGTCAACTTCCCAGAGGCCCGAGGATGTCTTCTCCCTCACTTTACAGGAGAAATATGGCACCAGGTTTTCCACAGAGATGTGCAGCTCCCTCTGCGCCTCCTCCTCGAAGTCTAAAGGCTGCAATTTTACACTTGTTCTGTTAAAGTGTTCATTTTTAAATCTGTTTTGTTTACACATTTTCAAAGTCAGTCAAAGCGCAGGATTGAAACATGTCAAGTAAAGCAAACATGCTATGACAAACAGCTATATAGTAATTACGGTCTTAGAGATGGGTGTGAATGTAATGTATGGCATGCGGCCAAACAGCACTTACTTTAACTACTGTCAGGATTCCATCATTATTGTTTGGGTCTGTTTCTATCTCAAAGTGCCCGGCCTCGTCCCCCTCGATGGTGTATTTGACTCTCCATGCTGTGCTGTTCGGGGTGTCCTTGTCTGTCACATGTAGCCGCACAGGAGAGGTCCCGATCTCATTCTCTTTGACTTTGCAAGGACCCTGTTGCATAAATCCAGGGTGCAGCAGGGGTCAGGGAAACAATTGAAGAAACCTGGTAATTTACATTCCACTGCTCCTATCACACATGGGCACACTGTGTGTTAAAACTAAAGTGTACATTTTGAGCCCTTTTTTAACTTGATGAGTTTCAGTTGTTTGTTTTTTTAAAAAAAAAAATCAGTTGCAAATATTTCCTCTAATAATGTGTAGTTTTCTTGTCCTACATTGTAGGGGCGTCCCTGCAAGCGAATCCCAAGATTGCACAAATGTGAATAAATAATTCCTGTATTAATCTTATTGGCTAAATATTCTTCAGGGCTGGAAATATCAAACAGTATTTTGGTTTAAAGAAGACATAAAGAGGAGTGCACAGGCATTTTATGTTCATGACAATCCATTACGGAACTATTTTATTATTTTTTTTTTCTGTCTTCTTATTTCACCATTCATGTGTTTTTTGTTTGTTTGCTTACTTATTTTGGTTTCATTCCTGAAACTGCCTGAGAAAGTACTTTTTAAATCCCAAATTACAAATAAATATGTTGTTTTTTTTCTTTTTCTTCTTTTCTTAAAATAATTTCTTGTTGAAATTTTATCACTTTCTACAATCTTTTACTGCATTTTCTACAGGTATAAAACAAAACTTTTACCCATCTTTGTTTAATTTAAAATATTAATGTTTTGAGTAAAATACAATTTTAACAGTAATACTGGATGTCACATTTAACATGCACTGTACTTCAGCATTAAGGATTACACTTCTGATTACTGCACATGTGTGTAAAAGCATAAAGTGGGTGATCTGCATGAATCATTGTGATGACGTCAATGAACGGCAGCCTTACTGTCTGTCCGCTGATGGTTGGAAGGTGGTTGTTGTCGTCAAGGACATGAATGACAACAGTAGTTGAACTGGACAGACTGACCACTTCACCGTGGTCTTTAGCCTCCACCAACACTGTAAACTTTTCAGCCACCTTGATAAAAGCAAATAAAAAAAACTTACATTTTTAAGAAGCTTAATCAATTCTAATGCTAAATTGTCCTCACCGTTAAAAATGAACACAAATATTTCACAGTATCACGACCGAATTATTGTGGGACACTGAGGGAGACATGATTCACCAGGATGACTTAAGTACAGACGTGCTGATCTGCAGCTGCCCTCACAAAGTACATACTGTTGCAAGCAGTATGCATACAATTGGGACATTCTGTTTTGTCATAATTGCGCGCCTTGAAATTTGACCCAGATGTACCTAATCTTTGCAGCCTTAGTGCCAAAATTTGGAGTCCAAGTTGAGCAAGAATGCTTTCTAAACCATTCTAAGGTAATATTTATTCAAATGTAACTTACCATGTGCACTCATTTATTCACTCGACTTTGTGCAGCATTTGTAGATTAATATATTAATTGTACACATGAGTAGCAAAACTTGTACAGTACTTACACTCAAATGCGCTGTCATGTTACTATGGCGTTTCTGTCAATCATCTGTCATCTGTCTCAGCTTTGTTTATATCTGAGCAACACAACATGACGTGTGTGACGTATTTTCAGCTGCACAGAGGACTGTGGGTCAAAATGGCCAGAAAAGCATGCTGGTTTGCATACTGCAAAATCCAACCAGATGCAGTAGAACATTCTGGTACCTCTGGCATACTGCATTTCACATACTACATACTGTGATGCACTAAATCTTTTTCTGGCATACTAAATAGTAAGGTAGTATGGGTATTGGAACACAGGGTCTATCCACTCAATGGAGTGGGCGGGGTCTCTGATCTGGGCCCATACTGATACTTTTAGTAAGATGGCATTCATTACGGCACAGTGAGCCACTTCTACTAACACTGGGAGAAACCCCAGACTGCAACAAGATTTTTTTTTTTTTTTTTTTAATCTGAACCCGTTGATGTTAATATTACACCAAGGAAGTTATATTTTGGTTCCTATCACCTTTTTAAACATAACAGCAACATTGCATAGAACAAACTTTGTGGCACTGACGTGTGCTTGCTTACTTGTGTCAACAGGACAGCTTTATGGAGCACTACACCCAGACAGGGCGTTTCCCCGGCCCCATTGTGAGTCCAGCACGCAGACCCTGGTCTTTGATCAACTGGCTGTTCTGGGTCTGCCTGCTCCTCTACCCGCTAGGCCTGCTTGTGACTCAGCTGATCAGCTCTGGATCAGTGCTGACCATCATAGTTTCTGTGGCTCTCTGCATTGCAGGTTGGTGTTATGCATTCACACCCAGGGTGAGGTCACCCTAAAATGGGTGTAACAGATCTTCTCTCGATTTAACCAGCTCCTTTTTGTCCAAACATTCCATAAAGCAGCAGATCTGACATCAAATGTAAGTTCCCTTTTTTTTATGAAGAATATGAATCATCAGTTTTGGGACATTCAGACATTCATTCACTGAGATGTTTAATAAAGAAATGATTTCCCTAACAGCATGACACAGTTTCCAAAAGAAATAAGAGTCCATGTTTGTGGTTGAGTTTAAAAATGATCAGATCTGTTCTCTTGAAGGAAACAACCTCCATCTTAGGCTTTTATTTAAAAGTGTTAGCCTTCACCTTTAGCTTCCAATCTCAAAGTAACAAACTAAACCATGTCAAATAAACCCTGACCCCGAAAAGTCTTTATACTTGAGGGGAAATTTACCAAATCAGAAAGAGAATTGACTGTGGAAAGTTTGCAGAGTTCAGATCTCTGCCAGGCAGTAATACGGGAATCGATTTGCCGGAGGGTGAAAATAATAATGCATTAATGAGGAAAATGTCAATTACATTACCTGCAGCGGTAAGTGCCTCTTCGCCAAAGAGAGATGCTGTGTGAAGATATACGAGGCACAGCCGCACAGCTTCATTGACTATTTAAATCTCTCAAAAGGGAATCAGAAACAGTCATAATTTTGTGTTAATTTGTGTTCTGTGTTCTCCTATATGTCCAAAAGGTCACAGACACATTGTAGGTTCCAGGGCTGGCCGAATGCCATTTTTAAGCTTTGGACTTAACGTGCTCTGGAACGAACCTCTGAGTGTTTGTTCTCACAAAAACACCTTTAAAACTTAGGAATACTGTAAGCCTATTAATTACTCTTTCCAAACTGAAAGCTTCAGTTCATTTAGATCCAATGTGTCATTGTATAGCCTAGCGTGATTGAAGGGAATACACACAGCCTGCTTATATTAGCCCGTTTAGAAGAGGGGAGCACTTTCCATTTTCTGTCATGAACTACGGCCGACATAACCTTTATTGCTGCACTGTATCAGTTGTGGAGGTCCCAAACACATTGAAAAAACTTACTGAGATCGAGTCAAGGTTTAGAGCATCATCCCATAGTGTAAAGTTGAGTCGCACCACTCCATTTCCACACACAGCAAAGTGGGGACATCGGGAGGAAGGGGGGCTTGCCATTTCATTTACTGTGGGCCATATAACTGTTATTGCTGCCCTGTGTTTGTGGTGAAAGTTACATTAATGTTGACAAAACTTAACAATGTCATGTCTGGGTTTAGAACATCATTTGGAAGTGCAAAAAGTCACATTGTACAGCTCCAGCAAAAACGTGTTGCATCCACAGTGAAAGCCATCGGAGGCTATTGATGACGTCTCGTTCTTAAAGGGGTGTCCCATCTAGTAGGAGTAGATTTCAACCACTATCTCTTGTGATTTTGTTCCAAGGGAACTAATAGATAGTTGTAGTTGTAAAAATAATATTTTTTTTTTTAAAAAAAGAACCCTCCAAACCCTTAACTGAAATTCGAATGCCTGTGTACTGAACGAATTCTGTGCCATATGAATGTTTGGGGCCAGTCCTACTAGGTTTATACAGTAAAACTGTTCAGAGTAAAGCTGCTGTCCTCCTGAAAAATCCTGAGCTCAGAGTTTCTTTTGTGCAAGATGAGCTGCAGACAGATAAACACACGAGCGAATGCATGATCCCCTCTAGGCGTAACAACTGGCGGAGAGAATAACCATGTCCTGTACAGGATCCCGAAACCTGTCACCACTTTTTTTTTTTTCTGTCTTGCTCAAATAATATTTTAACTTTACCCTCTCTGAATCTTTCTTTCACAGCTTCATGTGGAGTTCGCTGGATGATTGGCCAGACTGAGATTAACAGGGGCTCGAATTACGGGAACAAGGATGTTCCTCTAAACAACAACTAAAGACTTCAGAGCCGCCTCCTTGCACAGCTACTAATTTTGCCAAAGTTTCACCAAATTCTTTGACCAAGCAGATTCTCTAACCCAAATACCAAATGTCTTTGTTGATGGAAGAACCACCGATCCTCAAATGAACCATGAAATTTTTCTTCAAGTCTCAGAATTTCATGGAGCCCCTGAAGCAGAATGTGTTAACAGGATCTGCTGGTCTAACAAGTGCAAACCTGCTTTAAGACATAGTGTTCAGAGTGCAGTGTCGCAAAAGCTCAACATCTTAAATCATTAAACTGGTGCGTGGTGGGAAGCTTCCAGAAGGAAACTTGCAATAACAAAGTGAGGTGAGATAAAAAATGGCTTCGCTACATTCTCTTCAGATCAAAGTGTAAATATTAAAATACAAACATTGCATTACAAACATACAAACATTTTCACCTGTAACTGAAGCTCAGATTCAGCCAGGTGAAAAATGGCCTACCTCCTTGATCGTTTTGTGAATCATAAATGGCATTTTAATGGTTAAAGAAAATAAACTTTTCACTTTTTAAAAAAGCAAAATGGTTTATTGCGAAGAGGAGCAGAAGTTTTGTGTGTCAGTGTCTGAGTTTGTTTGTGTGGATGCGTCCTGTAGCTGGATGGGTGGGGGCAGGCCTCGTTTCTCATGAACATCTGGGCATCAAAACATCTCTTTATGAGGATAAATGCAGATAAACAACAACTTTGACACTCAGCAAGTATTTCAGTCTCCTCCCTCAGTCACAGGGTGGAGAATCAAAACATGTTTACAGCTTCAAAAAGGGGAAAACAAGTTCTTGCATGTCCTGACATCTGTACCAGGATCATGTGACTGAACACGTAAAGGTACAAAATGTGCTAAAAAAATAATTGACGTTCATACTCTAGGCTATTTATTATGCAGTGATACTAAAATGAATTTGATTGCTAAATTAAAATTAGCAGCACATACTGATTAACAGGACTAAACAAGGCCATATTTGAATTCTCCTTATTTGTTTGCTGGAAAAACTGCAATACACAAAGTATCAAGTTATGGTGACCCCTGGTGGGGATGTTACATTTTGGTGACTCTTCAGATAGAAAGTTATTTTATGTTAGAAATTAGATACAAGGAAAACAAAACTATTAGGGGAAAGCTGATGAGGCTGACCCTCGACATATCAGCTGAGCAATGCTGTGTCCATGGAGGTCATTGGTGGCCGTAATATATTGTATTTTATGTGTGTATTTTGAGTCAGTTTGATAATATTTTCAGCTCATTTTTCACAACAAATTCTATGAGGCACAGTGTGACGGACAAGCCGGGCTCAGGGCTGTGATTATCTAATTATATTATGATGTGTAATGGTAAAATCAAGTCATACAGAAGAATATTTTAATGAGGCAGTGCGGTTTTCCCCTTACAAACCATAACACAAATGTAAATGGATATCACCTTAAATTCAAGGAAATTCTGTCACAAAACCACAGTGGAGTTGGAGATTTGGCTGTGAGTAGTTGGTGATGCATTGGTCATATCCTGTTGCTTTATGTGCACTCTAACTTAAAGGCACCGCTGAGGGGATAAAATGAGAAAATACAGCCAAGGTTAACCTATATAAGAAGAGCAGTTTCCTGGCAAAACTTCACTGTCTTCCAAGTTGCATGGAGAAGGGAAAATTAAGGTATGAGAAATCAAAACTCCAGCGCAGCTACAGGGAACCATAATTGTCAAACCAACATGTTTCAGCTTGTGGACTCTATTAGTGTCATCATGAAACACATTAAAAGAAACATTTACGTATGATGGATATGAAACAGATTTTTTCAAAAGTAGCACTGCACCCAAGTTGCTGTACTTTAAAAGACATGTGGGCCTATAAATAGGATTCCAAGTGTCTTAAAAGCTGACAATAAAATTGCCCTTTCAACTGTAGTGTTGCCTGAGATTTGACCTCCTCTGAGTTAATCTTCACATCACAGCAGGCTGAATGACCTTAAGATAACACTAAGCTTGAGCTGACAGATTTATTTGACAATGATGCAGTATTTCATATGGAAGGTGTGTATGACATGTACGGTGGTTATTTTAAAGCTTTATGTTGTGAAAGTATTACGTCACAACGGGCCTCCTTCAACCTGATTATCTGCTGTGTTATTGTTCAGTGACCTTACTGTAAACCTGTTGCAGTGCTGTACTTTACCCCTGTGGCTGGTCAGTATAAGCAGCTGGTCTGCAGGCTGCATCAGTCATAGATGTATTATAAGAACAACAATAAGGTCTTATAATACATCCATGGCATCAGTACTGTAATGTGTTTTACTTCCTGTCTGTCCCAGATTATGCTTTTGTGAGCAGGTCCTGGGGAATGTTTAGCTGCTGGACTGTAGCTTGCACACAACAGAATTATAAATCAGTCTGCAGGAGGACAAAGTTCTCATTTTTCATAGAATTTTGGTACATCATGTTCAAATAGAGTGCCTAGGTCACGCCCCTCTACTTCCGGGCCATGGGACCTTAATTCGGAAAAAAATATGAATATGAAAGTCAAGAGAGAGGAACAAATTATTTTTTGATCCCGTTTGGCTTGTACCCTGAATTACACATATGATGGTCGGCAATTTAAAGGATCATTTTTCACGTAAAGAAAGTCGAAGTCAGTCGTCAAACAATAACGTAAAACAACGTTTTTTGTGAGACCGTTCAGTGAACTACATGTCTCGTCTAGGACAATATACGTCATCAACGCAGACATGGCCGTTAGCTTGACCGATTTCACAGCTATTTTCGAGGACGAGGGGAGAATGTCAAAAGAGGTGAATACCATCATAACGGGTCATGTTGAGAGCTGCAGCTACTCGAAGGGGAAGTCAGTCGGTTGCGTGACAGAGGAGGGAAATTTATGACGTCAGTTACGCGACTGGTGTTGTAGTCTTTATACTTATTTCCACAAGCTAATATATCGACCGTTTGACAATATAGACTTTCTTCACATGAGAAATTATCATTTAAATTGACAAACATCATATGTGCAATTCTGGGC
>JAQLOL010000012.1:25945031-25956002 GCA_029783665.1 Naso thynnoides | reverse complement strand
ATATATAAAAGTTACATAATTGCTGCACTGCAGCTGTGTGTGTCTGTTAACCAGTCAAGGTGCAGTGTACATTCAGATCTGTCCAGACTTACATAATATATGTTGAGACATGTACGATTCCAGTGAGTGATTTCCACTGAGAAACACACAGTTTCTTCAGGGAATGTTTGTACAGAGGAATAATCAAGATCTTTATCATATGATGATATAATAAGACGATTAGCTAAAGAATCGCTGAAGAATAATATCAGCTTAATTAGCTTAAGAATAATACCAGCTTAATTAGCTGAATACTAATATCAGCAAACAATTGATTTGTTAATTTTAATTTTAATTTTAAACAAACAATTTTAGTCTGAAATTCTTTCAGCTTAATTGCTGAGGAATAATACCAGCTTAATTAGCTGAAGAATAATATCAGCAAACAAATAATCAGCATAATTTCAAAGAGACCACCAAGATTAATGTCTCCCTTCATTCATTCATAAAATCTTTAATTCTGTTCTGCTTTGGCATTGAGTAAAGGCTAGAAAATTGTTTCTGCATGACATTATGGTCCTTTCCTGCAGTAAATTCACAAGTACGGAGTGCACAGACCTGACAATATAAAGTTTCCACTACTGTCACCAGTACAGAGGCATAAAAATATGAAGTGTGATGATGTTTTTGGATACTATGATTGTTGTGTGTAATTTAAGAATT
The DNA here is from genome assembly GCA_029783665.1 of Naso thynnoides. Lineage (NCBI taxonomy): Eukaryota > Metazoa > Chordata > Actinopteri > Acanthuriformes > Acanthuridae > Naso > Naso thynnoides. The sequence continues at coordinate 25,955,300 of JAQLOL010000012.1, read as the reverse complement.
TCAAGATTTAAAAAGAAAAATTCTCTGGGGCCAGCCAACATTCACATATAGGCTACATACATATATTTTAAAAATGTTTTTAAGCTGTCTCTAGTGCATTGCTGAAAACCCATGAAGGCTTTGCTACAGCATATGACGGTTTCCTATGACAGTTTGTACGTCCTCGCATAGAATTTTACTTATGTTTCAGTAATATGTGTCAAGTCTAACCTTAAGTATTTTTCTCTCCTCGTAGTCCAAAGCCTTGTGGACATACACCATGCCAGTGTCTCCGTTAATGGAGAGAACTCCCTTTGGCTCCTCATCCACTCCTTGCCCAAAGAGTTCAAAGTGCATCAGAATGTCCCTCTTGATGTTTACCTGCAGCACGACGTCAAACACTTTACATTCAGCTTTGGGGAACCTGAGACTTGCTTTAGTCATTATTCTTGCATTTTCAGATAGATAGAGGATAGATAGAACATCGAAAGAATAAATTTTGAAGAATAAAATTCAGGTGTCAAATAAAGCAATGAGAAACAAAAACATCACATTAAAGATTGTCTTCAGAACTTTGCATTTGAATGGTATTTTTTTGTTTTCATTATAATTAAAAACGTGCATCAGTTGATGAAATTTGGTACTTGAGAATGAATTATTTTTTTTCCTGTGAATCTTTCCATTTGTTGATACAATGTATGATTTGCTTCACCCAGTGGTTTTCTCACCATGCCCAGCTCATATGGGAAGGGCCCTGGATACTCCTCCTCAATTGTGAAGGAGTCAATGATCCAAGACCTTTTGTGGCGGCTTAGCAGTTCTGAACATGTTGTGCTCGCCATGCAATAAACCTGAGGAACGAACAGCCGATGAAACTTGAAGCCCACAGTCTTTACAATGACATGCAGTATGCGATGCAGGAATGTTTGTTTAAGGCCCCAGACAGGAGTTTATTAATCATGTCATCCGTGCTTCTAGAAATGAACTCATTGTGTTTCGTAGCTGGTAAACCAGTTCTCATGAAGTGCGCAAACCAGCATCAAAACGATAAGATCACAGAGGGTGACTGCGTGTATTGTTTTTCTGAATGCTTTAAAGAAAGACATTTTGCACAAGTAATGTCTGACTTTTCAAAACACAACTGTGAGAACAGATTTATCCACATGCAAACATCAAATGATCAATATGTCCTGAGCTTATAGACCAGCAGAGTGCTGGGAACTGATGTTTAAAAAAAAGAAGAAGAAGACGAACACAGACAGATTTTTACATATAATCAAAATCTTAAAATCTTATTAGGTATTTTAAGGTGATTCATGTCAAACTTTTAGTGAATGTATTTCTTTCTAATAAAAAAGTGACACATTCCTGTTAAAGTAATACAAACACATTAAAATGGATATCTTTATAAAATATCAAGTGACACATTTTCAGATGGATTTAAAGTTGGTTTTGGTACGTACCAGGAGGAGGAGGCAGAGCATGATGCTTGCTCAGGACAACCAGCTCAGAGTGTTCAAGGTTGTTGCTTCTCTCACATTTGAGCAAAGAAAAGACCCAGCCTCCTCTGCTCCACACACCCACTCACATGAAAATAATCACAGGTTACCGTGTGTGTGTGTGTGTGTGTGTGTGTGTGTGTGTGTGTGTGTGCATGCCACAGTGTGTGTTTGCATATCACAGTATGCTCATGCAGTTTTCCTGCAAACAGAACAATGCTTGCAGTACTAAAGTTTTTTTTGACACACCCTCTCATATTAACTGACCCATCTGGAGTATTTGCCACAACAATCGTTGCTCTTTCTAAAACAACGATAATTAGACCTTCTTTTCACTTTTTCTGCATTTGACTCCTATGATTTAATGTCCATCTCATGCTCTGAGCGCTTTACAAACTTGACATTGTCGGCGGCTTTTTTATGATGCTGCCCTGCAAGTTCTGGTGGTGGTGCAGTCATGCTTCCCCTGAAGCATCATTTGTTACTTCTAGCTGCTAAGCACTTGTTTGCGCTCACCAAAGCACACAGAGATAACCAGAAATTTTTCTGTTGATAGAGGGAGCTGAGGCAAAGCTCTCGATTTACCAGTCCATCTACGTTCCAGTGTTCACCTATGGTCATGAGCTGTGGGTCGTGACAGAAAGGATGAAGTTGTGGATACAAGTGGCTGAAATGAATTTTCTCTGCGGGATGGCTGGGCTCAGCCTTAGTGAGAGGGTGAGGAGCTGCTTCGGACATCCGGAGGGAGCTCAGGGTAGAGCTGCTGCTCCTTCGAGGCAAAAGGAGCCAGCTGAGGTGGTTCAGGCATCTGGTTAGGATGCCTCTTGGACGTCTCCCTTTAGAGGGGAGATCCAAGTGGGAGGAGACCCTATGAGAGACCCAGAAATCGTTGGAGTGAGTATAAATCTCATCTGGCCTGGGAATGCCTTGGGATCCCCCAGGAGGAGCTTGAGATTGTTGACGAGGTGAAGGACATCTAAAATGCCCAACTGAGCTTGCTGCCATCATGACCAAGATAAGTGGAAGACAATGGATGGATGGATCTTTTGTCGATACATAGAAACACATAACTTTTTTTCCCTTTATTGTTAAAACAAAGAAATCCTATGACAGACTCACTTAAAGTCAGAGCTAGAAAACATTTTTTTCATTGACAGGACAGTATACTGCATTAAAAGACAATACATTTTAGTTATCTGAAGCCTTTCAAAGTAAACACGTGATATTTCATCCATTTATTACTTTTTTACTCCAGTCACTAATTACTGTCCTGGTTTGTGTTAATACAAAAGTTAAGACAAAAGTCTGTGGGTGTAAATCCATTGAGGTCAGAAAAAGGGCAACAAAACTGGTCCTTTAAAACATTGCAAAACAAGAATGGAAGGGAGCATTCAAAGGAAATCTCTCTATTTACAATTCATGATTCCCACCTCCCGCCTCCAAACCTATAACTCATAAATCAAAAGAAATGCAAGAAGAGCCCATCTTAAACTAATTACTGAAATACTAAAGGAGCCCAACCTAACTCATAATTCAAAGCAAATGATTAAATGAGTGATAAGAACCAGTATAAGAACCAGTTTGCCTAAGACAGTTAGCAGTTGGGGAGGGGGACCTTTAAAAAAATCCACTCATTGCCCTCGGCACCTCAAGGTGACAGTCTACATGCTGAAAGCAGGGTTTTGTTGCTGGGAGGGTGCATCTTACGAAAAAGGCGAGAGAGTTTGACTTTTCACCTTCTCTGTCTCTGGAGGTGCGGCTCTTCGCTTGACTGTGCTGGTCTGTGTTTCTTCATCGTCTGACCTGGTGACCGGGGTGTCTGCTCCATTGGCTGTGGTGGTCTGGCTGTCAGAAGAAGAGTTTGAAGATGTGGAGGACATGCGGGACTTGGCCTCAAGACCTTCGAGGACATGCCGAAACAGTCCATTGCTAACAGCTTCATCATTGTTATTGTGTCCTTGGGCTGTGAGTCAAATAAAACACATTTTTAGGAATTTAACTGTGCAGTGTGTCGTCTAATTCACGTCTTGCATGTTTCCATACCTGGCAGTGGAGAGGGCAGCACCCCCTCTTCTCCCCCAGAGCTGAAGAAGACATCTAAAGCCTCCTGGTCAGAGATGTCAATCAGCTCCATCTGGTCCAGCAAGTCCACGTTCACTTCCATGGATGAGACGCTGCCAATTGGAGCTGTAGGAGAGGGGAGGCAATGAAACAACGTGAATCTGTACGTAAACATGCATTTATGTGCAAAGAGACACCAGTTCAGCTCACGTCTTTTGTAGTCTCGGATGCAAAGGTGCGCAGAGGAAAGGTACACATCCACATCATGCTGGAAGACCTCCTCGAAGAAACGCTGCCTCTCTCTCAGTTTGAGCTGCTGTGCTGCGTCCATATCTTGGAGCCTCTGGCCAAGCTCTGTCTCCGCTGACAAACACAACAAGAGGATCAAGAGATAAGATGCCAGCTCTGATAAAGTTGCCTGGAGTTTGGAAGCCAGACAGCATTCAAGGCTGCTCTCCTGTGAACCACAACACAGCATAGTTCACAGGCCAGCTGCTCAACCATGAAGGCGGGTGAGCCAGTCAGTAGGATGGCATGCTTTTAAATGATGTGACACATTGCGACACATTTTTAGGTCACATGTGTCAGATGTTGGTTGCCAGAAGGGGGAGACATTGAGCTGTAAGTGAGCCATAGAACAAGTTGTAATCTCCTGCTTAGAGACTGCTGAGATCTCTTAAAATTTACCATAGCAAGGAGACGCAATGAAAAGTCAGTCACATAATCAAGGATATTGCTCATATCTTAACTGTAAACAATTAAGTATATTTGACACAGAACTTTCGTTCCTGTGGATTATGATTCATTTCCCTGATACGCCTGCTTTTCTGATTAAACAAACAGATAAATGAAATTGTTGTTCTTATTGACACTAATTGAACGAACTCAACTCGCACTGTTGTGCACAACTAATAAGTTGGCCCTGATCTGCAAAAGCAAGCTGTGAGATTGTTTACTGAGTTTATCTTGTTTGAGATACTATGGAGTCCAATTTTCTCCCTTATCAGCATTATTGTAATACAGCTGAGTGCAAGTTGAGCTGCAGCAGCACAAAAAATGAATTAATTCGTATTTTTAAATGAAGGTCTGCTCCTTCCATCTTTCACGTGAAAAAAAGCCTCCTGGTTCCCTGATGTCATCGTTGACTCAGGCCATTGTTGGTTGTATCACTGGTCGAATACAACCAGTTATATCACACCAATCCACCTGTCAACCATTTTGCAGTTCCTATTTATCAAGGTTGGATCAGCTGGGATCTCTGTGGGTTTACTGTCAGGCGACAGATTGAGACACATAGCGGGAGATAAATAGATTTAGAGAAACAGATAGATTTAGAGAGAGAGTGAGAGTGTGAGTGATAGTGATAATGTTAGTGAGAGTGAGTGACAGAGTGTTAGTTTAGTTAGCTAGTTTAGGCAACGTTAGTTAGCTTAGGGAGCAGTCCTCCACCACTGAATGGAGGCTAATATCAATGGCATTCATCTCTATGTTCATCTCTCTTTACTTTCCCGCCCACTTGCCAACAACACTCCAATCAGACTCCTCCAACTTATGTCCTGCCTCTACAGCCAGTTCATTGGTTTAATTGTTTGAATAGCAAATATGTCACAACACGGCAGTTGACGCTCTGGAAAAAAGCATTTCAGCTCATCTTTAGAGTCAACCAAGTTCTGTAGCTTCATACTTAACCCTATAGACACAAATGGAGCGGTGCGATCTTCTTATCTATGTTAAGAAAAGAAACTGTTGCTTCCAATTCATGTTATGGGAAAAAACAACAACTGCATTTCATTATGCAGCATGTACTACTTTTGCAAATGTGGTAGTTTTTTGTCATGAGGTGTATCTCCACTGTTTCCCCTTAATCTTGAATCTATGTCACACAGTCATTGGGGCACTAAGTTTGGGCTTTAAGGAGCTATTGTAACCTGCAGACAGACTGAGCTAATTGGATGAAGCTTTCAGGCCATGTCTAAACTGAGAATAATGTCAAGATTATCCTGTGTTAAGAGAGCAGCCACAGCAGCTATAAATACACCACTGGGTGATGGAGGGAAGACATTTAGCTCAGGATGTTTACAGAACCAGGAAGGGATCTGCAGGTTTCTCTCTTGTGCCTGACAAAATAAAGAGAACCCCACCAACGTGACTTGTGGCATAATGATCTACAGCCGCAACTCAATACCTGCTGTGGTCAGGATAAAGCTGCAAACTGTAAATCTATTAAATGTAGATTTTTACTAAGAATTAACAGGTTGCCATTCTTGGATTGCTGCTTCAGCGCAGTCCTCTCCATGAGCCAGGGCAAGGCACAGGAAACACGCCTGTCACTGCGGCTCCACTCTGCCCTTTTGACAGCCTGTCTCCTGGGTACAGGGACCTCACTGTGTGATCAGACAGGGCGACAGCTTTGGAGGGAAGGGAACGAGAGGACAATTCAAACCCCAGGGCTGGACCAGTGACAGAGCGAAAGGTCCAAAGTGTGTGCGCAGAACCTGGAAATGTAAATGGAATTTTCTAGTGGCCACAAAACTCAGAAATATACAAGCAAACTGACACTTCAAAAGATGAGTTGACAATCTGTGTTCAGTTCAGTTTAGTTTAGTTTTTATTAATTTCCACACAAAAAAAAAATAATTCAGATAACATACGCATGGGCAACAAAAGATGTGATAGAGAGGTGCAAAAAACCCAGTAAGGGGCTTAAATTGGGCACTCTCCAGTGTTTAAACTGCATTACATTAATCCTTTAAAGTTATAAAAAAAGGTATTTTATTAGTTTGTGGTTAAATTATGGAGCTGAAATAATAGATGAACAACTGGAGAAGCATCCCTGTGTTGTGTGTTACTTTGTTTTACTCACACTGGTGATTGCATTATTCACATGTGACCCATCTTTAGGGATCATAATGGCCTTTCAACATGATTTAACTTTGTCTAACACTCAAAACATTCCCTGTTTGATCATTGAATCAGTAGTTCTGATACCATTTGTCTATGTGTGTTCAATGTAGTGCCTGAAAGATTTGTTTTGCTTTAATTTAGCAGTAGAAATCAAACCATCTGATAAATTAATATGGTTTTCATATGGCCTGTCACAAAACGATCCTTCTCTGTACCTACAGGTTCTCTGTTCTTCTTCTTTTTTTCCCTCTTCTTCTTCTTCTTAATTGCAGTATTTTATTCATTTATTTCCTGGGCATTATTGCTTCTCCACTGCCCTTTATTCCTTTTTTTTAACTTAATATGCAAACTCCTTGGCAGTTCTTTTTTTTTTTTTTTTTTAGAATAATGTGAAGCAGAAACTGAGATATCTTGTCTTTTAGTCTCTAATATGATTTCCATAATGCCAGTCAAAACCATTTTTCATCTTGTTCTCTCTGCCTTGTAAATGTCCACATCTTTCAAACTCCACAGCTTTAGCCTACAACAAAAATCTTTAGGACCGTAGACAGTTGAAAAGCCCTAAACTATTTAGGTCTTTTTGTTTGTCTTCCTTCTCAAATCTCGGTGTCTACAGTATCCACAATGCAAATCTAACAACTGCAGTTTAGTCAGAGAGTCAGGTGATTTCTTTTGTAGCAGCCAGTCTCAGGCAGAGATGCAGAATGAGTCACAGAGGACTGTAAATCATCGCTCTTTCTAGTCACAGCCAAATTCTTTCAGTTTAAAACTTGTCTTCAGCCCTAAAGGACTCTGACTCCAGTTACATCACTTCAGGAAATTTTAGTGTTATATCAGTTGGCTTTATACTTAAACAGAAACTTCTTGGGCAGTTGCACTGCCTAAGTAAGACCTATAAATAGATCCAGGTGTGTAAAATCAGCCCCCTCCTCTTTATTTAGTTTCCATCAGTGCTGCAGAGAGCAGGTGTTACTGCAAATCCCCTGCAGGAGGCGACGTCTGTGATTACGACTGTGCAGTGAAGTGTAAGAGTGCAGCCAGCAGAGCACAACTGCTCTGTCATAGGTGCGATCTTGCAATAGAAAAGTGAAATCCTCTGATGACAGGTGGATGATTACAAGTTGTTTTATGTCCTCATCATTTTTATGGCATTTTGTCTTGGCAGCACTTCTGTCTCGGAGTAGGCATCTGAGGCTGTGAGTCTGCTCTCCTCTCCATGCACTGTTACACAATCAGAAACCCTTTTGTGGAAGCGAGCAGCGCTGACAAAGCAAGATGTCAGTCACATTCAAGAGCTGCCAGTTTGACATGTGTGTTTGAGCTCCCTGTTTAATGTGGCCAGCCAAGGACATCATGTCAGACAAAACACTGGATCTGGATTTGTTCTGCACGAACGACTTTGCTATTTATTCTCTCAAAATGGGAGCAGGCCCAACTCAGATAGCACGTCTGTGCTGTAACTGTCTCCTGTAACTGTCTCCAAGTAAATTATGCTTTTCATTACAGACTGCAGGTTTAAACAAACTGCTTATCCTGGATTTTTTTCCCCTCTTTGTTGAACAGTGATTGATCACAGCATTGATTGTTTCTACTTAAAGGATGATGCCTGCAGAGAGCTAAAGGTTAGCTACAGATGTTTATCCTCGCATTGATTTTGCTTTCCTATCCAATTTTTTCTCCATTGAGTCACCTTGATCAATACCTCTTCTCTGGCCACACATGACCCCTGTGACCTCCAATTAGTGCAGTCACTTACAGGGGAAAATTGTCCGTCACAGGAAAACTCCGACGGCACTGCAGTGTCCACATGAGATCACATGTCCGGTCTGCTACAGCTCTGCCACAACCCGAAGTCTTTAGTTTCACACCACAAGATGTCTGCAGGGCCTGTGGCTGCTCAAGAGAGACAACGAGAGATAAACAACTTGCAGGCTGGAGGCTGACCTGATATTCTGCCTTTGCCTCTTTCTTTCTGTCTCTCTGTCTTTTTTCTCTTTTATTGTATCTGTACTTTTGTCTTTCTGTAATATTTCTTTTGCTGCTTTTCCTGTCTTCAGTCTGTCTCTTTGTTTTTTCTCCATCTTTTAATAATCATGTCTGTTTTTGTTTTCTTCTTTCTCTTTTTCCATCTTTTAGTCAACCCTTCTACATCCTTCCTCTCCACAGTTTTCTCTTTTTTACTTAATCTAATATTAATAATTTCTTTTGCCACTTTTCCTGTCATTGTCTCTAATCTGTCTTTTTTGTTGCTCTGCATTTTCTGTAGATCCTCCTTTTTTGCCTTTTTTCTTTTAAACTATTGTTTTCTGTTTGTTTTGTTATGTTTCTTTTTTATGTTTCTTTCTTTATTTCTGCCTGCTCTGCTCTGCCTCTGCCTGTCTCTCTCTCTATCCCCCTGTGGTTTCTGTCTCCCCCTCCTTCCTTCCTCTGGGTACTCAGAGACTTGAGAAAGAAAAGGTCATAGATCAGGGCACAGGACGAGCCAAACATGCAGCTGGAACAGACAGAAAGATGGAGACAGACAGAGAGGACCGGAAGTGTTGCATGCCACTCTGCCTCCCACCATAAAGGCAAACCGAGATCCTCTGCTCAGGGGGCAGAGAGAGAAAGAGCCCATTCAGAGCCAGACAAAAGCAGAGATGCAGGGGAGCGGGACTGGCCTGCACTCATCAGATATGATGCCATTTACAGAAAATGATCTTGAATGTAATGGAGGTTGAAAACACCTAAATTCAGCCTCGGATTTGCTTAATAGATTTAAATCCTTTTCTAATCATGAGATGTTAAGTTCTTCCTTCTCCCTCTCAAATTAAATGCTCATTAAACTGTGTCCACAGAGACTCAGGCACAGCTGCCAGTATGAAATGCTTCATCCTCACATGATGATACAGAGATTGTTCAATGCTCCTCAGTTTTCAGTGTGACTGATTTTTTTTTTCTGAACAGGACACATTTCCCAGTGTAAAAGCCATAAATGCAGTGAATGAAGTCATTCTCTGTTGCTGTTTTATCTGAGTTTCATGAGCCTCTCTACACTGCTGCTGGTTTAGAGGCACCAACAGACAATCAGCACATGCAGCACATTGATCTGGAGGCTAAATGAAGGCAGCAGGGCTCAGTGTGGCCCACACTGTCAGTAGGCCATTACACTAAATGAAAATGTGAGCTCACTGGCAGACTCCTCAGTGAGGAGGAAAGTCAGGGTCAGTTCAAAACAGAGGAGAGAAACTGCCTCTCCAGACAATTTTGTTGTTTTTCAGTTGGTTGGCTGAAAGGACAGCTCTCGCTGTAGCCATCAGTTAACACGAGTTTAGCAGAAACCCCAGTGGGCACCATCGTTTCCTCCTCTAGATTGATTATAGAGCGGTTTGCCAGACTCTTTGTTTAAGTCTATTCATCCAAGCCAAGACTTTTTCTGAGAAGTCCCATCCTTATACAAATGGATGAGGTAATCTCTTTCTTTAATGGCTGTGGTGGTGGTGCATACTTTCACATGTTGTCTCAGCCATCCCAGTGTTAGACTGAAATAGCAGACTGCCAAAACAAACATTATGCAGTGTCAGTGCGATAGGCAAATGATTTCCCGACTGTTTTCTCCTGTTCTGTGTGTAAGATAACAAATGTCTTATTCATCCATAAGTTAAGGTATTAATTAATGCTGAGATGAATAAATAAATAAATAAATACTGACAAAAATGTATGAAATAAAAGGATAATAAACAAAAGAATAAATATCTACTGAGCTATATTATGATAAGTAAAATTTTAAAATTTAATTAAATATAAGAGTAAATAAAAACTTTAAAAATGGGTAAATGGGTAAATA
>JAQLOL010000012.1:25905690-25924445 GCA_029783665.1 Naso thynnoides | reverse complement strand
ACAAAGATACATAATGGAGGTAGGATATCTATCAAACTTTATTCCGAACATTAGCGCACGCTTCAGTAAACACTTCACTTTTACCCATTAATTAATGGACCACCCTACACCATTTTAAAATACTAGTCTAAGCATTTTTTTTTCCCAGCCTAAAAAAACAGTTCTAATATTGCCGCATATGGGAGAACATATACACAGATACCGATATAACTGATATGTTGGTCAGGCCCTAGTCTCTGTAATGCATTATAACATGTTATGAACATACTTATAATGCATTAAGGGTGGTTATGGTTAGGGTTAATCCTTACCTTGTTTGTAACTATGATTATCCAGCACTACAGGCGCATTATAACACATTATAAGTGTGTTCATAATGCATTATAGATAGATGCTTTAAGTAAAGTGTTGCCAGTACTTTTTAATATGGCATCAGAGAACAGTTGAAGTCTGGAAGGACACCATACAAGTAGTACTCCTGTATAAGGATGGGTATCGTTGAGGTTTTAGTGGTACTACTGCTCTTACCGATACTGCTTATCAATCTGGTACTTAAAGGGTACTCTTATTAATGCTTTTGGAGGAAGAAAAAAAACTTGAACAGATTAAGAACATAAATTGCTACTAATAATGATCAATTTGCATTTGGGCTGTATTACTCTCTTTCTTTAAAATGTTGTTCAACTAAAAGTACATTTACATTCAGGTTAAGTTTACAAACGCACTCAAAGCTAAACAACCGGCTAATGGTTACAAACTCCACATGCGGGCTGCTAGCACAACGTTACAAACCTAGAATTGACGTGGAGGAACTAGCTGTGCTAGGGCGGTCAAACACCATCCATCTTTCTGTCTGAATATGATGAACTGTGCAAGCTGTTAAGATAGATTACTACTGTTGCCGTCTGCATCAGCTCTGGGAAAGTAGAGCCACACTTTGAAACCTTGGGCTCTCTCCGTCATTCTCATTATATATCTAGTAGGCTACGAGCTTGAGCTTGAGTTGGTGTGGTGTGTGGTGCTCTGTCCTCTGTGTGTGTTTGTGTGACAGCACCGCCCCCCTGCCCTCCGCTCAAACACACTCCAGGCAGTCAGGGTGAGCTGCTGAGAGAGAGAGACAGATCTCTCATCTTCTGTGAGAATAGTAGAAAAATGTCATGACGGAGATCTGCTCCAGTACCGATAGCAAGACCGTTAAGGTCGGAGTTCATTGATACTGCGGTCTTGAATAATGTAGCCCTGGGGCTCGTTCAGTTCCGGGGCTCGGTACCCATCCCTGTTCCTGTACTACATTATACATTTGTAGCATGTAAACCCGTGTTAACTAGTTGTGTCATCTGACCTCAGGTCCGGTGCTGGGAGGTGCAGGACAATGGACAGACTGTCCCCAAAGCCCAACAGATGCACACAGGTCCAGTGCTGGATGCATGCTGGAGCGACGTAGGTCTCATCGCACGAAGTCATTGAAGCCCTGTAGCAGATGCTGACAGCTGGCCACAGAATGATTTATGATGTGTTATTCTTTTCAACCAGGATGGGAGTAAAGTCTTCACTGCTTCCTGTGACAAAACAGCCAAGATGTGGGATCTTAACAGCAATCAAGCAATGCAGATAGCACAGGTTGGACGAGAGCCCCCAGATCAGCTGTGTGGTCAAAAGAATAAAGCAGAGTAATGTTACACCTCTCACCATATCTCTCCACAGCATGACGGGCCAATCAAAGCAATCCACTGGATAAAAGCCCCAAACTACAGCTGTATCATGACTGGCAGCTGGGACAAAACACTGAAGGTACAATGGCCATTTCAACATGTGTTAGTGCTTGAAGAAAAGTGTTTGTTTGTGTGTTTTTGGTGTGTATTGGTGTGAAAATGTGAATGTTGACACGACGCCTTCTTCATGCAAAAATAACTTATCAAGAAGTTTGTAGAGTTGTAGTATTTAATGACAAATTATCTGTTTTGTTTTGTTTTTTTTTGTCTGCAGTTCTGGGACACGCGCTCTCCCAATCCGATGATGTCCTTGCAGATGCCAGAGAGATGCTACTGTGCAGATGTTGTAAGTATAATACAATTTGAATGCTTGCTACATGGCTAATTGATTGTGTGTTTTTTGCTTTTAACCTCCCTGAGTGTTAATTTAGGTGTACCCCATGGCAGTGGTTGCCACAGCTGAGAGAGGCCTGATAGTTTACCAGCTGGAGAACCAGCCGTCTGAGTTTCGCAGAATAGACTCTCCTCTTAAGCATCAGGTGAATTCTCCTCCTCTACTCATATTTATAAAGCCAGAATTTAAAATAGAAGATGTTTGATAAATCACATTTGACTGCCTTTTGATCCAATCTACTTTTCTGTCGTGTCCCTGCAGCACCGCTGTGTTGCCATATTTAAGGACAAGCAGAACAAGCCCACAGGCTTTGCGCTGGGAAGCATCGAGGGCCGAGTGGCCATCCACTATATCAACCCTCCTAACCCGTGAGTGTCCTAAACAGTGAGCTTTCTTACAAGTGAATGATTTTCTTTTAGTCTTAGGGCCGTTAAAACGATAGTGATCTATATCAGTGACAGACACGTCATCGCTACAGTAAAAGCAGTTGATAGAACATCGATAGTTTAACTAATGGCTTCAAGAAAACTAAGAAAGTTTCCCCTCTCTGGCTCATAAACAGCCTATCATGTTCCTTGGCAACAGTCAGTGCTAGTGACATGAACAGCCAGCAGGTGTGGTTTCACAGCACCACACACATGAAACAATAACACAGAGATGAGGAAATGAGTGCAGAGGGAGAAGACGTGAAGTAGGGTTGGGTGATTTGTTAACGTTTTTCAACTAGCCACCGTCAGCCCATCGTGTGCCAACATGTGGCGTGTGTAGCCACTGCTGTTTATACGGAACACTGAGTGTCTAATTGTGTAACATTACAGAGGCTTCTTACCCACTCTGAGGAACACACAGGTATGAATGAATGGATGGACTTCTGCTTGAAAAAATGTGGAAATGAAATGCTGCATATCACTTTAAAACAGTTTTTGGACTCACATAATAATTTGCGCAAATTATTATTTTTCTCAGCTGCTCTGCTCGTCAACTTGCTCACAGAGCTCCGCTCCACAGGCAGTCTGCTGGTGAATGAAAGCGTTTATTTTGATAGATGAACCATATGTTACTTTGCAGCCCCGTGGATACAACAACAGTATCAAAAACAATGAATTAAATGATCCATGTTGTTATTTTCAATTTACTTGAGTGAAATCAAAAAGCGTAGCAACGTAGGTCTGCCTTCACTGCACACTCCCACAGACGAGGACGCACTTCCTGTCAGGGCTAATGTTAACGACCTTTTACGCTGGTCAGATCTGCTCCTACTCGACTCCTTTCTAATTACAGTAAGAAAACCACAGACTGTACTCATTCCTATTTTTGGCACTTATGGGCTAATTATTTATTGAGTAAAATATTGTATATCAATATAAGTTTTAGCTGTATCACCCAGCCCTAGTCTCGCCACAGTTGTGCTTTAATCCAGTGAATATAAAGAATGTTTATTATTTTGCTTTTTCATAATTAAATAGAATCTGCTCTTACTGTGTAAAATGTCACTGTACTTTTATCTCTGTCAGAGCAAAAGACAACTTCACCTTTAAGTGCCACAGGTCCAACGGAACCAACACGACGACTCCACAGGACATCTATGCTGTAAGTTGTCTGGCATTTTCAAAACAGTGTTTACACTGTGAAAAAAAGTATCTTTTGTGCACTTAAATAAGATGTTTTTTGTTTGTTTTTAATTATTGGAACATAGAAAAATGAAACATGGGGGATTTTTTTGGTCTCATGCAAAGTGTCAAACAGACCTTTTGTCTCAGCATGAAAAAAACAAAGGTGTAAATGACGTGGTTAACATGGGTTTGTTTTTGAACTGCCTAAACTTCAACCGTTATAATGTTTCCCCATGTCTCACCTTCTACTTTCCATTGTCTTCATAAGGTCAATGCCATCTCTTTCCATCCTGTCCATGGCACACTGGCAACTGTGGGCTCAGACGGGCGCTTCAGCTTCTGGGACAAAGACGCGCGCACCAAGTTAAAGACCTCAGAGCAGCTCGACCAGCCCATCACGGCTTGCTGTTTCAACCACAACGGCAACATCTTTGCATATGCTTCCAGTTACGACTGGTCGAAGGTAGGAATGCTTGACACCTGTTAGCATGCACCTCATGCTTGCCAGTGCTCAAACTCGTTAGTAATATTGCGCTCTTGTCTCACTTCCTCAGGGTCATGAGTACTACAACCCCCAGAAAAAGAACTACATCTTCTTAAGGAACGCTGCTGAGGAGCTGAAGCCTCGTAACAAGAAATGGTGAGAGAAGGGCAGCCACTGTCTGTAAACCTGGACACTGGTTGCCGGACGGTGCTGCCCCACTTCCTCAGATCCTTGTGACTCTCACTGGGGGGCCTTGAAAGGCACCCCATGAATCCTAGGGTACATGAATGGTGGCAGTAAGGATAGATATGATTATAATTCAGATCTCAGTGCTGCCATGTACTGCTGCAAGTAGCAACTAGTAAGCACATGGTACTATACCGACCCAAATTAAGTCATTTTGAAGTGTGGTTTCTGCTGTGCTATGCTGACAATCAAGAATCTGTGCTGAAGCCTGCTGGCTTTTCTTCAGCATTTAGTTTGTAAGTAGTAACGCTTTACAGTGTATTCAGTGAGTAAAAAATTCAAGACTTGTATCAAATTGTGGAGATGACAGTGAAAGGAATCAGTAAACATTAAATTTGGGCAATCAGTGCTTTACAATGAATCAACCATAATCTGCAAGCTTTGTGGAATTGTGCTCCTGTGCAAAAAGGGACACAGTGAAAACCCTTTGAGAATAAAAAAAACAACAAAAAACTCTGAAAAATGTTCTGTGTGACTGACTGCTCCCTCCTGTCTTTAGATTCATCACGCGAAGTCGCATCTCTTGTGGGGAAATGCGGAAGACCTGCTGCATTAGTGTGTGTGTATGCGCTCGAGACAGACTCCTTCCTTTCGGCAAACACCTGGACCAATACCATGGTGCTGCGTACTGTGCATGGACCAATCAGAGGCCTACCCAACCTGGTGTTGATGACAGCTGCGTGACAATTGGTCTTAAAAGTCATCATAGAGGGGCACGGGTTTATTTGCCATTCATCTTGATGTTTCAGGGGTTTTTTTTTTAACGTGTCCAGTTCCTGATAATTTTTTTTTTACAGCTTTCCAAAGAATTTTCAACTTCTCTGACTTGTTGTTGCTCCGTGGTTTAGCTCCATTGATGACACTGGGATGTAAAATAAATAACTAAGTGCATACTGTTTGATTTGATCGATTTGATCATGTTTATTCAAACCTGAGGCAGAAAACAGGTTAGAATATAACCAGTTGTGTTTTCTGTATAAACATTGGAGATTCATAGAACTGTGTTGTGCATGCAGAACCATAAACGTGACTATTAGCATATTTCAGTTGTAAAATCTCTTCATCATTTGGAGCCCTCGCAAAATTTAAAATGATAAACTTTGGACAACATCTGTGTGACGATGACCCCCTCCTGTCTGCTTGTTTTAATGTAAGTTAACCAGCAGGGGGAGCACTTTCCCAATGTGTTAACTCCAGCAGTTACCTGTAGATCAGTTCAGTAGCTGAGGTCCGAATGCCAAACAGAGCAAATGAGATCAAAGCAGGACAGCAGGGTTCTTCATCCAGGTTAAAGCCTTTTGACAGGAACGCACAGCTGGAAATGGGGGGGGTTTATCAAGAGGATATGAATGAGGCAGCATGGGCAGCTACAAAGGCCATGTGTGAAAAGTGAACCAGTTCATAGAGGAGAAGGTGTGAATTAAATGTCTTTTTATTGAGGTCATTAGAGTATCACCTCACTGTTAAGCCGACCTTTGACAGTTAGCAGTGGAGCTCCAAGCCACTGGGGCGGGAAAACATGCTGCTGTCACAGTTCACCGGCTCCTCGCAGCTTTCATGGGGGTGACTCTTGTGCCACTCCTCAGGCCCACTGTCTCTTTCGCCAAGCGAACGAAGAGGCCTTCAGTTCGACTTCACTCATCGTCATAAATAAGGCTGACTCACTGCCCTCCTTTTAAGACAATGAAACAATTAGGAAACATTTACTGCTGGACTGACCTGTAGCCTTGTAGACTTGCATCTTCCCTTTCCTGCACAGAGGTCATCAGTGTTTGTGATTATCACGGATTATCAAGCATGACCGACACCGAAGTAAGAGCTTTTAGCTCCAAACATTCAAGTTCCCCTGTTTTTTTTTTGTTTTTTTTGCCTCCACAATGTGCCCAGCATTTGCTCTTATGGTACTTGGAGATACTCTGTTGAGGCAGGCACATTAAAGTTGTCGCGTTGTACTTCTAACAGTCTTTCACAAAAGGATATGCAGATTAGTGCCAATGCAGCCGAACTTTGCTCAAAAAGTTAAAGAAAAACATTAATTTCAGTGGTTGTAAATTATACTCCCATGATATGTTGTACTGTAACATCCAGGGTTGGGAAAGTTACTTCAGAAATGTAATAGGTTGCAGATTACTAGTTACCCTATTTAAAATGTAATGTGTAATGTAACTATTTCTATTACTTTATCAAAGTAATGTAACATTACATTTGATTACTTCTCTACATTTTTAACACGTTTTTTCAACTGTTAATCATTCTCAAATGTTTAAACCAGGCAGTGTTAACAGCAGACATGGAGCTCAGCAAATTCAAACGAGAACTAATCAAAAGCGTCTTTTACTTTACTAAAGATCCTTGACTGGAAATGTCAAAACAAGGCATTGTGCACATCAAAACATGCAAAGCAACAAAAGGAATATTATACAACACATGGCCAAAGCTTTTGACTGAAAATTTGTAGAGCTAATCCCCTTTGGAATCATTAACATTTTTATAAATAAGTAAATTACACAGTTTTTTTCCACAGTAACTGTAACTGATTGCATATACATTTATTTGTAATCAAAATATGTGATTTAGTTGCACGTAACAAGTTACTCCCCAACACTGGTAACATCATGCAGAACTGAAGATATGTGTGTGAGGCTATATGTACTGAAAAGGTAATCCAAACACATACTGTTGTTTATAATGTGATTTCCATACAGTCATGTTAAAGGTGAGGTTTAGAAAACCAACATGAACAGATTATAAAATAAGACATTTGAGTTCAGTAAGGCTTTTGGCTAAATCGATGTAGTCTGCACTTGTCTTTTGTTCAACTTTGTCAAAAGCACAACTTGTTTGTCTGCTCTCTGCTCAACTGTATTTGCCATGTCATGATTGTGGGGCAGAGTGACGGTAACATAAGTACACTTTAAGTGCAGTTTCATGAAGCTCTTAAAAAAGGTGAATTAGGCCAGAAGCGGAGACCTTTACTTCCTCATTACAGCGGTACAGTTCACCATGTGGCAGAGCCGCGCAGTCTGCCATACTGTACGTTTTTCTTTGTGTTGTGAAGGACAAAAGCAGGTGCAGAGCCGCGCCGGGGGAGGCGGACCAATGGGAGGAGCCGCTGCTCAAGTTGGCACTCAGTGGCGGCGCTGATTGGTCGACAGTTGTGCGTGGGCACGGCAGCGGCCGTGGCGTATAAAGTCTCCCGGCACATTTCCTCTCAGCGGCAACGAAGCAACCAATGTGGACGCAACCTGAGGCTCTCCCGCAGTGTGAATCATAGTTGTCATCAGGTTGCTGCAACTTTGAGCGACGGAAAGCACGAGAGGAAACTCCAGCGTCAGGCGGACAGGTCCAAGTTTTGTTTTCCTCATGCTGGGACGCTGTTGAGCGCTCGGTGAGTCTTCAGCGCGCCTCCGGTCCTCTCTCCGGCTGACCAATGCTTCTGCATCAGTTCATGAACGGAGCCCTGGAAGTCATGCATCCCACAACGCTTCAGAAAGACACCACTTTCACCAAAATCTTTGTCGGCGGGCTGCCCTACCACACGAACGACGCCTCGCTGAGAAAATACTTCGAGGCCTTTGGGGACATTGACGAGGCTGTGGTGATAACGGACAGACAGACCGGCAAATCCAGAGGATACGGCTTTGTGAGTACAAACTGGACACACGCACGCGCCAGAATTATCCGGCGCGAGACCAACACGCAGCTTCATTCACAACTTTTACCACAAAGCGCATTACATGCTACCTGTCTGCGGAGTCTCTCATTCCTGCCTGCAAACAGAGTCTGTGCACTTGCCTTTTATTCATTGCCTGCTCCTCCGTCTTTTTACTGGGGTATTTAAATAAATATCCATAATACTTTCTATCTGCTGTCTGTAATTATTTTGATTTATGTCAAAGGTAATCCCCCCCCCCACTGGAGCTTACACGCATAATTGCACAGCTCGTCTGTTTTTCGCCTGGCTGGCTGTTATTTTAGCTTAATGAGGATGAGGGATCACACAAGTTGATGGGTAACTAAGAAGATTATATTTCAACATATGTCTGATGTACACCCCCCCACCCCACCCCAAAACCCAATGAAGTCCTCCCTTACTCACTCCTGAGCAGCCCCAGCTTATGGCTTTGGAACAGTGTGTGTGTGTGTGTGTGTGTGTGTGTGTGTGTGAGACAGTGTGCAGCAATTGCTTGCTTTATATGGTTATTTTGGAGCAGTGGGGAGGTTGACCTTGCACACCCTGCCCTCCATTGTCAGGGACCAGAGCAGTTGGCCGTGGCTCATGATTTACATCACATCTTGGCTGCTGAGAGAGAAAATCCAGCATCAACCCATTAGCTCTCTTGAATACTACAAAAGTATGTTGAGGTTCCCCCGATCTTATCTTTGAGTCCGCGGACGGTCACTCTAACCCTTCGCCACAGATAAAACTAGTTCATACAAACGTAAACTAACTCGTATCTAATCTCGGCTTCCTTCTGATCTCAGCTCATGTCGCAAGATGGGAAAAGTGTCGTTTACCGGAACATTAATCACAACTTGATCCTTGGCCAAAGTGGCTTCAGATCAGGTTGATGAAAAATGTCCAAGAAGCCCTGTGTAATCTTATTTAAATCTGCTCTAATAGGTGACTTATGTGGCTCCAGGGAGATACAGATAGCCATTCTCTCTTTGACACAAAGAACAGAAGCAGCACCAGAAATGCAAATATTTACCAGAAGAACCTTGGAGAGAGGCATAAGCACAAATGCACTGTCAGCCCAAAGAAGGAGTGGAAAGCTGTAATGTGTGTTTACTTCTAAAGGCAGAATTGTAGGAGACAATTGCCATCAGTGTTTACACATCAGCTCCCTAACTCAGCGGAAAGCTGTGCCGAGAGTCGAGCTCGTATCAAACGGCTGCATATTGCGGCTGGCGTTTCAGGTTAAACAGGCTTGGGCCGATGTGGGTGCTGCCGGGGACCAGACACACATTTTGTACAACATGAGGCAACCTGCTAATTCTGTTCTCTGAGCGTTCCGGTCGGAGAGGTAACTGGCAGCAGGATGGGAGGGAGGCTCCCCAAAGCGGAGCGCACCTTCTTTCTAAACACACTTCAGAGGTGGATTAGTAGAACCCCCCACCCACCACCCCCACAGCAAGGCTCTTCACAGTGTAAACACAGCCTCACTCTTTCCTGTGTGTTCACAACACAGGCCCTGGAGTGGGCTTTGTTCCAGATCCTTCCACTATGAAGAGGCATACTGCATTTAAAACACCCCCCACCCCACCCCACCCCAAAAAAGTCCTCTTAAACAATTCAAACTGTGGCCTACATTCACTGCTCCATCCACGCTCTGAGGTGACTGAACCCTCTGAGTTGGCAGAATGTGGCAATCAAAACAGAAGGGCTCGTCTAATGCCAGGAGGGAGAGGGGAGGGGTGGACTAATACCAAATCTCCTTAATATTTTGTCCCTAATTGGATAAGCTCCTTGTTGCTCTTCCCAGATCCATATTTCAGCAGGTCTGCGCATGGCTGAGTGGCAGTCGAGTGGCTGGCAACCGCTGCTGTGGGCAGTTTTCAAAGCTGATCATTGTGCTTTGTTTGTAGTTTCCCTTCTTTCAAGGAGAAACAGAGTTTTAACAGTGGAAAGCATGTAGGGGAAATTTCCTGATGAGAGCAACCTTGTTTATTCATTTTAACTGTGCTTAATTAAATTTTGCTTAATTACTTGATGTGTCACCGGCTGCAGATGCCATGCTGCTGTTCAGTTTGAACATGAGACATTTTGTTTTTCTTCTCATGAGACCTTGTTGACAAGTCTGGTTCTGTCGTCAGGTGACAATGACAGACCGAGGAGCAGCCGAGAGAGCCTGCAAGGATCCCAACCCCATAATCGATGGAAGGAAAGCCAACGTGAACCTGGCTTACCTGGGTGCCAAACCCCGCAGCATACAGACAGGTGAGATCCATGCCGCTCCAGTTTCAAATGAATCATCTGCAAAATCACGGAAGTAATTCAGCTTCTACCGACATAAAACATAAGATATGATTATGCATAACATTAAACTGTAGATATAGAAAATATAATACAAAATTCCACAATGAAAATGGTGTAAAAAGTGATGATGTGAACTTAGTTAAATGTGGCCACCCTCACCAGTCAGCACCAGAAATACAAACTAGTTAAACTTATTAAACTGTTTGATTAATGAACACACATAAAGGCACAGTATACGACATTTCGGCATTAAAATGGCTAAACAGCTGTACATTTGTTGCATATTCTATGGAGTTGTGTGCTTGCGTCATTCCAAATGTTTCCAAAAAAGCTCAAAGTCCAGTAAATCTGTCATTTTTTTTCAAAGTAAAATGTCATTAACTTCCGGATTGACTTCACTCAGACATTGAGGAAGGAAGTCAACAAGCGTGACTAAATGAAACATGATAAAAACTCATCTGTGAGTATTTCAGCCTGAGTCAACCAGATAGATTCTCATGTGCAATGGTTGCTGTTGAACAAATTAAATGATCCCACGCTGCTTCACCTCATCTTCAAACTGCCTCTTCTGTTTTCTTCGTTTCATGTAAAGAAGTTCTTTTTTTTTTTTTGCGCTTTAAGCCTTATAATAAGGAAATTTACGATCACATACGACGTTCTACAGCATTGTTGTGAGAAACGGAGCTGTCATGAGAGCTGGAGCTCCTTGCTGATGCCATGCTACCTGAAAACAGCAGAGGTTTAGTGACATTTTAAGTGCTTTGACAATCTGTTGAAAAAAGGTCGTTTTAAAAGACGAGACAATCACCAAATGCTTAGTGGTGTCCTCTCATGTGCTGACACTAAAACACGAAGTTGAACAACAGCTTTTAACCTGGAAGTGACTCTCTCAGCTGCATCAGGAAGCAAACAAACAACCGTTTCTGGTTTATTAGCTGCTTTTCAACTTCGTATTGTAGTGTCAGTATATGAGAGGACACCACTAAACATTCTACCATTTTCTTGTCTTTTAAATCGACCTTTATTAGAAAGCAGTGATGTCACGGTGAGCTCCAACTCTTCTGACTGCACCGTTCGTCATTATAATGCTGTAGAAGATTTTATTATTGTAAAAATCCTTATTATAAAGCTTAATGTGCGAAAGAAGCAAACTTCTCTTTGAAGTGACAGAAATTGCATTTGTGCATTTAACATGCATTGTTTATAATGCGTAGTGCAGATTGCCATGCGGTTCAGGGACATCTAAAATACAATTTGTTTTTTTAAAAAGGTGATTAACTGTTTCAAATTGCTCTTGTATCCAGTATTTATACAGGTAATTTTTTAACCCTATGTGTTTAATTATGCTCGATCCTTGTTGTTTTCTAAGCGTTGTCTTGGTTTTAAACTTTTTGACTAGTCTAAGTGTAAACCTTAGTTTAAATGCCAAGGAAATGAGTCTTAATGATCGTCCCTTGTGAAATCTAAAGCTGGATCGAGGACATCACTGTCCCAAAACGGCTTGTTTGATACATGTGCGTTTGTTCAGCCTGAACCTTCCTCCTTACCAACTTCTGTTGGTGCTGTCCGAACCCCCTAAGGGATAAAATAGACTTTGCACTACCATTAGTTTGTGAGTTAGGTCGTTATGACAATCCCTACGGTCTAGCTGCAACCAAATAACATTCTGTTCCTCAAACACATACATGTTTTACTGCTTGCTGAGCACTTGAAGCTGTTGTTCCATTTGTGGTCGGTTTGAAACAGGCACTGCCTCTGTCTCCTCGCTCCCTCTGTGTATTGTTCTCTGGTCCTCCTCTGTAAATGCAAATGTATGTGTCTGACAGCCGGCCTCCTATCTTCCAGGCATATCCATCGGAGTGCAGCCCATTCACCCAGCGCTCATCCAGAGGCAGTATGGGTAAGTGAGCAGGAGTGGGCGCTTGTTGTATTCTCTTGTATTACTCTGTGGGACACCACTGGGCTACTATTTCTTTTGACAAACATGGCCTCTAGAAAGTACATGTCAGTTTCTGTGTCCACATGCAACTCCAGGAGTGGTCCATTAGCATATTTGAGTTTTGTAGGCCTGGGAGGGCGCAGAGACGCTTCACATATCTGTGGTAATAGAAGAGCATTCCAGAGGTGAATGTGTGACTCACTCATCGGTTTCTGTCTGGAGCCTCTTGACTGGTGTACCTGCCCGAGTGGACTCTGTCACAGAGAGGGCTTCTTAGAAGTGGCTGTGTTGTAGAAACAGCCTGGATAGCGTCCTGGAGCCATGGTCTGCTGAGCAGCTAATGAGCATCTCACCGCAGTAATGATTCTCCTCACCCCCTGCAGCTCTCAGAATTCCTCCCCCACTCCCGTATCTTACACACAGAAACCTCAGACCTGTCTGGTACGGGTTTGTGTACAGGTTTTGATTCATAGTGCTCAAAGAAATGCAACAAACAAACAGCATCGTGTCTGTCATGTGACCAGTGCTGAAGCAAGTGGTTGATGGTTTCATTAATCAACAGAAAACCAGTCATTACTAATTTGTTAATTGGCTTATTGCCTCTTAAATCATTCAATAAGCGTAAATGTCAAGATGCGTGAGTTCTAGCTTCTTAGATTTGAGGATTTTCTGCTTATTGTAAATCGAAATCTTCGAGTTTTGAGCTGTTGGTCTGATACAAGCAGCACTTCACTGTCAGCATTTGTCACTGTTTTCTGACGCCTTGCAGACCGAGTGATGCATCCGTTGACTGCAACAAGTTTTTTAAAAAAGCTAATGGGAACAATTTTCTTAATCAGTTAGATTTTGCCAAAATGCAAAAATGAAATTGTACTGATTCCAGCTCAGAACATGCAAATTGAATGTGTCAGTTTGCCTAACGTGGGCAACTATTCTAGCTTCTCATGAACTGAACGATCAAGCAATAATCAGAAACAAAACTGGCAGATTGAGTGTTAGGCAGAGAGAAGTTTACGGCCAAAGCTTGATTGAAATGAGTTATCGACTGTGGTCACATGCTCATGCAGTTCAGCTCTTCGTGTGAGTGTGCAGCAAGTTTGAAGTGAATAACTTCTGTGGTATTTGTCTCTGAATTCAAAATTGTAAGTCAGCACTGGAAAAAAAAAGACTTCAGACTTCATGCAGCCACCCAGGAACACAGGTTTGAGCTCCCATCTAAAACTCCGTACCTCTTCCCCATGTGAAGAAGGAGCTCAGTTGTCACCATTTTGACATTGATGATGTCATCGCTGCTGTGCACTACGTTCTTAAGGTCCCGTCACTTTGGATCCCTTCAGATCTGAATGCTCCACAGCTGTTGGACTAAGTGTGGGAGTTTAGGAGAGAGCTATGCTGAAAAAAGTACTAGGTTTTCTAAAATTGACTATTTCTACAATCCCAGGATGCTCCACAGGGACAAGAAGTGTGTATCAGCCGCTCCAAGTCCCCTGACCCCTGTAAGAGCTCACTCTTGAGTCTGAATGTTAAGTCTCAGGGACATCGGAGGGACGCTGGAAAGTCCCTTCAAAGTCTGAGCTCCTGCTTCCACAGTGAGCACTGATGGCACCGAAACCCTGAGAGGTTTGAAATGTGGAGCACAGTGCTGCTCTGAGGCAAGAGCCTGACAGGTGTTGGCTCGTATTACGGCCTTTTACACCCCCTTAATCTCCCGTGACCGCCACCCCAGAGACGTAGAGAGGCGCACGGAGCACCTGTCCGCTTCTTCTGAGGTTCCTCTGTATGGCGGGTGACAGACGCAGGCCTCCCTAAGATGCAGAGCGTACAAGTGGCTTTTCTTTCAGCCTCTCATCTCCCCCTGAACCCCTTGATGACATATGGCGCGAGGACACGGTCTGAAGTAGGATTTGAAACAGGGCTGAAAGTGTTGCATGTAGTGTCAGTGTGCTGGTTTGGACCTGCAGCTGGGTATGTGTGTGTTAGCTGTGGTCAGCAGATGCTGTGGACTGTGAGGGCACAAGGGGGTCACAGAGGCCAGGAACATTGTTTTGATTGGGGGTGGGGGGGGTGGGGGGGGTGGGTGGGGGGGGTGAGTGCTTGCAGATTCATCTTCTCGGCATCACCTCCTCCACTTCCCCGCACCTCCCCACATCATCCCTTTTTATTTCTGTTTTTACTTCTCCCATTTAAGCGCTGTCACTACCAGCATGTCAGATAGAGGCACTGAAAACTGACACCTCTGTGAGACTGGGCGGGTGGAGGTGAGCGGGGGCTTAAGAGGAGATTGAGGGGGAGGGGAAGGTACGTTGGGGTATATTCTGGGACTAATGCTTAATGAGGCTGTGTGCTCCCTAGGAAACCCACCTCTACAGGTGCCAAACAAAACACCTTTTTCTTTTCCCCTCCTGTTTTCAAAGAACATTCACAATCCTCTCAAACAAAGAAGGAGGGAAGGAATATCAAGTCCTCTTACATCTTTTGTAAGGTGTTTAATTCCCCCACCCCGTCTAGTCGCGTCCTCTCTCACACTTTGTGCTGCAGCGAGTCAGGCGCTGAAGGTCATTTTCTGTTATCGGGTAGAAATATTTAGCTGCTGGGTGTGATATCGCTCAGGCTTTTCACGTAAGCTCATTAAATGGCCTTTATGATGACGACTGCGTCAGCCTGTGTTTGTTACATTTCCAAGCATCAACTGCGAGATTGTCTCTCTAGTGTGTCAGCCTGCCATCCGCAGAGTGGCACAATGTCAAACACACACACCGACCGGCCGTCAGCACAAAAACCAGCTGACCTATGATCCTCTGGCCGTCACCCGCATTCCCCTGCCATTGTCCCACAATCCACTTGGCATCTGGCATCTCTGTGGCCCCTGGAAGCTGGCTGCTGTTCCTTACTTACCCTGGTCCCCGTCCCTTTTTTCTGTTTCTAATATTACAGCTAACATCTCCATCTCTGCACACACCAAAGATGTGTACAACATACAACAGCAGTGCTTTTTTTTTCTCCTAAACTTCCCGCAGGCTGACATTATTTCATTATTTACACGTTTTTTTTATTTCTATTCCACTTTACCTACACAAGGTCAGTTGATTTTAAGCCTGGATTAAGGCAAACTGCCCCACGGCAACCCACTGCCTAGGCCACAGAGAAGGCACCCTCATTTGAACGTGATGCGAGTGAAAGCACATGCGCCCCATGGCATTAATGTATGGTCATGTTTGAAAGCTGTGTGTGCAAGTGAATGCCTCTTTGTAAGCAGCTCAATAGCACTGTGAGCACAAAGTGCAGATTGCGCTCATGGGGAGGGGTTTACATTCATTTGCCTATGTCTATTCATTACATGCCGCAGTTGTCTGGTTTTATGTGTCACTTTGTTCGAAATGTTGTGATGGAAAAACAGTGCATTGGTGCAGATTTCTGAGGTTAAGCTGTTATGAGCCCTAATCTTTCTGTTTTTTCTCTTAAGTCACATCATTGGTGAAATATTCTTTTTTCATTCTTAATTTTAGGGATTTCGTTCATGCAACTCTTCAATTTTTAACAGTAAGAATACACATTTCTATACCACCCAGTGCTTCTTCATCACATCCCTGTGTTGACTCAGTGATTCAGAAGGACCTAAATGTTGCTGCTGACAACAATCACTGCCATCCTCCTATCCAACCTTCTGCTCTGGGTGCTCTCTGCTGCCAGCTGACCGGCGTACGAGCAGAGGATCAGAAGATGCCCACAGTACAGGACTAGTCGCGAGGACGGGGTTTGACAGAAAATGTCTGTCCACATGCCACCCCCCCTCCTCCCTCCCTCAGCCAGCCTCTCTCCAAGGTGCCAGTGATGGCTTGAGAGTGCAGTGCGGTGTGCTGTGATAGAGTGGAGTGGCTTTTTATCTTTACCCTTTTGTGTGATATGAACTGAAGAGGTTGTGCTGATTGCGGTGTGACTCTTTCCCTATTATGGCATGGTTTGGGGTTTGCAGTGGTAACTGGTGTGAGGGTGGGCGGGCGGATGGAGAGACGGGGGTGGAGGGGTTGGAGAGGGTATATGTGTGTGTGTGTGATTGAAAGCGTCATGACATCTCTATCCATGCATGCTTCCATCTTTTGCGGTGTTGACTTCGCGGCTACCTCTCATTGCTGATTCTCTCCTTCACGTCGATTCAAATCAGAAGGGAAAAAAAATGAAGCTAAGACAGAAATTTAAATACCGTCCATAAAAGGAAGATTTGCATCAGTACTGAGAGGCTGCTGAAGAGCTTTTGTCTGAGTGACATTTGCTGTGACTATCATGTCTTCGTCTCGGGGTGTGTGTCTGCCCTGAAGCATAGCATTATGGGTAATAGCTTTCAAAAACAAGTCTGTTACATCACCCCTTAAATGGAAGATGGAGTCTTCTCCTCTGTGCCACAACGCTGCCCATAGACAACAAACCCAGGAGAGATACTTCAAGTCCTGACTAAAAATAGACCCCTCTAAATCCCTCTCCCCTTCCCTCTCCTCCGTGGATAAAGTGGCACAGACTGAAAGAGTAGGAGGGACGGTCACGGCGCAGTCCCCCGACCCCTCAGCTCTAATCACCTGCATCTGAGTGCAGGCCCATGAGGCCCGGCTGAGAGATGTGCACCCAACCCTGATAAGCTCCCCCGACACCATTACCTCCCTCAGCTAGCATCATCACCTGTGATCATCTGCATGAGATTTACACACCAAGTGAGAACAGGGAGAACTGCAACTTCTGCCTTCGTGCACTTCCCCTTTTTTGTCTGTGTGTGTGTGTGTGTGTGTTAATGTGGGTTTAAGTGTGTTCAGCTAGTGAAGAGCAGCAGCTGTTAAAACACTCTGCTGATGCCTGAGCTTGAAAACCTGCCAGTAACGGCTGACTCTATCAACCCCCCCAACCCCTCCTCCTTCCCTACGGTCTACCTCAGGAGGCCCTACCGAACAGGTTTGGTGGGTTTTACTAACTGACACAGACAGAGGGTTGAGTCACCTTCGCCTCCTAACCTTCTCTACCTCTGGTTGTCTTTGCCTTTAATAACCGTGGATATCCTTAATATCCGTGTGAGAACTCTTTTAGTTCAGAACACCTACAGAGAGTTTATGCTCCCAACACGCTCACCCTCTGGGCGACGTGTAAACAATAGAAGCCAGGCCCTGGATTTCGCTGCTCTGGAGATTCAGCCTCTGTCTAACTACCGTGTTTGGTCTTTCTGTTTGTGTGCAGGATGGCGCAGCCGTACATCTACCCACAAGCCTTTGTGCAGCCTAGCCTGGTGCTGCCCACTCAGGTTTCTTCCTCCATCAGCACCAGCCCCTACCTGGACTACAGCACAGCCTATACCCAGTACGCCCAGGCAGCCTTTGAGCAGCAGTATCCATATGCAGCCTCCCCTGCTGGCTTCCTCGGCTACAGCTACGCCACCAGCCCGTCAGCCACCGCCGGGCCAGCTGCAGCCGCCACAGCTCCAGCCACCGTCCACCCCACTCTCCCATCCGCCTCTGGTCCAGCTCAGGCCTTCCTGCACTATGCCCCACAGCAGCACATCCAGCCGGACCGTATGCAGTAAGCAGTTGAAGGCAGCAGAGAGGAACAGGTGGCGGGAAAGAAAGAGGGGAGGAGGAAGGGAAAGTAGTGGTCACGGACCTTTGGACAGAGGATGGCAAACCTCCCTATGAGGAGCTATGGTCAGCAGGGGCTTTCAGGAAAAAAGGTGGGACTATTGCACTATACGATCAGGATGAGCCGTTTGCTTATTGGTTAAAGGGTAACAGGGGTGGGAGGGATTGAAAGACTGTTGGTGTTTCGGTCAGGAAGCCAAACAGCTTAAGTATGTGGTCGCTTCCAAGGGCTTCCAGAAGCTGACACTTCATTTTTATTATTATTATTATTATTATTATTACTATTATTTTTATTTTTATTGTCCTTCATTATTGTATAAATGTCATTGTCAATGTTTGTTTATATGCCATTATTATCAATGTTATAATGTTGTTGGCTCAATCAGTGGTGGTATGTGTGTCCATGGTACATATCGATGACCACTGGAGAGCTGTCTTGGACATGGAGCACCTCTGTCCGACCCACTGCAGGCTGCTCTGGGGTGGATGTGAAGGCCGCTGCTGATTAAAGTACACTGGGTGACAGTCAGAGATTTGGGGTGCAGGGTGAAGACATGGCGCCTATCCCATCCAAGTAGAGCACTGCTTCATGAACAAACTTCCAGTGTTCAGCGTCACAGTGGAGAAAGATGAGAGATTTCACCTCAAGGACAAAACAGAAAGTTTCAGTATAACAGACAGTGGGAGCCTCTTTTTTGTGATGTCAGGACTATACTTTTTTTTTTTAATTCTTTTTAATGAAAGAGGCCTTAATAAAAAAAAAACCTTCCCTTTT
>JAQLOL010000012.1:25875944-25905590 GCA_029783665.1 Naso thynnoides | reverse complement strand
CTGCTCCTGCTTTCCAGCCACCCTCCTCATTCAACTGCTCCCCCACCACAGGACCAAGCGCAGAGAGCCCTTTGTAACAGGCCTTTGTGCAGTCAGTGACATTAATCTGGCTTAACTTTGTATTGGTCTTGATGATTCCAAATGGATGTAGATAATCACATGCAGTATGTGGGTGATGGGGACCAGGAGTGCTATGTATCGATGTTGAGAGGTAGCTGACACTGAGCTCAAACACCCGTGTATTTTTTTCCCTCCTTTTCTCACTGAGATTGTCACAAACTGTTTCTGTCAAAAGGACATTCATGTACAGCATTTTAAGTACATTTACAATATTTATATGTAGGTATTTATATGAGGTACTAAGTTAAAATAGCTTTTTTTGTTACTACGATGACTATAGTTGTGGCACGGATGTCACTGCATCTGCAGAAGCATACCTGCAGATTCACAGGTGTCGTATTCGTTTTGTTTTTTGTTCTGTCGCCATGTCAGTGGAGTTGCCCAGGTGCACGGCAACTACAGTAGATGTTTGTAGATCCTTGACTGCTTGCATCAAAAGTTAGAATTTTTTTTTCAATGAAAATGTCTTTTACAGTCCCTTTAAAGAAGCCATACCAAAAAAAATAATAAAAATAAAGACTTTGTATATAAAAATGTCTCTTGACTTCTTTGTTAAAATAAAGCACCAAAAATATTAATCTAATAAAAGAGATTATTGTTTTAAAGGCAGTGTCACTTTTCCCGACAAAACTGAATTGCACTTCCAGCTGTGATGACGCCATGACAACCCTGTAGGGTTAGAGGGTTCAGTTATGTGAGTCAGCTTGTTATCAAGGCTGTGTGTACTGTTAATCCTGTACGGGGGTGTCAGGAGGCCCAGACGTTTATCAAGCTACAACACCACCACCTGCCAGGGGTGCTGGGTGTTCCCCTGGGCCGACACGCTTGCCTTCGTTCCTTCTTGCTGAGAATTTTGTGTGAGAAAGAAAGGTTTGTCAGAACATGGTTTGAAGCCCCGTTACCCCAGAGCTGCAAGTAACAGTTTTTTTGTTTTTTTTTTCATTCTGTCAAACAAGCTCAGCTGGTTCTGTTTCCCAGCAGCGTCTCTACATGTTTGTGCTTACATCAGCTACTTCAGAAGATGTGTCACTTGTAATCCTCACTTAGCCCTTCCTGTGTTTTGTTCTTCAGGCCTGATAGAAACAAAAACACATCCATTATCATGTTGTCCTTACCTAAAGTGTAATTTATTCTCACAGTAATGATTTACAACACAGTCTGGAGTACAAGAGATGTTTTTGTGGAGCTTTGTTTTTGATTGAAATCCATTCAGACCTCATATACTCAGAGAAGTCTGCGCTTAATTACATGAACTTCCTGCTATAACTGATGTCTTTTCAGTGAATTTCAGTTCACATGATTGTTTTCTTTTAAACGTTTCCCAACTTTTTCAAAGAGGAACTTGTGCAATTTAATATAGCACATTCATTAAGTTTGGGACGTGCAGCAACAGATACAAGTGTGTCTCCAGCTATATTACTCAACTACTACTAATACTCTTTGAGGTAGTAATTAGGCACACAAGGGCCTTGAGCTAAAACTAGCAAATTGATGTTTACCAGTCTTAAAGGATAAGTTCACCCAAATTTACTCACTACTCCAAATCAGGCATTGTAACAAAAACAAAGTTTCTACCAATTATTTTAATGTGGGTAGTTTGCTAAGACTGCAGCAATGTGGACCAAGAGGGTTTCCAGAAAAAAAACGCAGCATCCCTGCAGTGCAAAGTTGAACCAGAATCAACTTCTAGAGAAACGCAACCCCACGCCACACTGCGGTGGCCAATCGGCTGATGAGGCTGAACCCTGCAGAATACAAAGACATACTTTGCATTTGCAAATGGGCCTATGCTCCAATTCTGCCACAAAAAACTTGTGGTGATCCCTGCAAAGCCTGATTTGGTCTGAAACGGTTCGTCTGGTGGCGTGAGATAAA
This sequence comes from Naso thynnoides, assembly GCA_029783665.1. Lineage (NCBI taxonomy): Eukaryota > Metazoa > Chordata > Actinopteri > Acanthuriformes > Acanthuridae > Naso > Naso thynnoides. The sequence goes on along the minus strand of JAQLOL010000012.1, from coordinate 25,903,595 downwards.
AGCCAGTTTGCCTTGTCCTCTCGGGACCATGAATATCTCCACAATCCTTAATGGCAATCCGTACAATTGTAACTGAGATTTTAGTGTGGGCCAAAATGGTGGATCGAATGACCAATGTTGTCACCCGGAGCTACACCATTAGTGTGGCTAATAAGAAAAAATCAAAGCCACAGCGGTCACAATGTTCTGACATTTTAGCCACATTTACATAATGTGGGCTGGATAGTAGAGATTGTCAAGATTCCTTTGTTTACAGCAACCATGGTGTGGACAACTCATAATGAGAAGGTTATTTATGGTTTGGAAAGTTGCAATACTACATTTCCCATAATGCATCTTGGTTTAGTCTTTTGTGAGGTTGTTTTTGAGTAAAACTAACTTTCACATGTAAAGTTGGTGGAGTGCCCCTTTACCAGATTCAGTTGAGGTATTTATGATCAAGAAAACAAAATGTCTGCTGGGTTTTGTTTTTCAGTGACAGCAGCACAGTGTGCCTGTGTTTATTAACTGTGTATAAGAATAACATAGTTTTACAATAAGAATAAGAAGAAAAGAAGCTTGATAGAAGCCATGTCTTTTGGATATGCAGTAAAAGATGACAACACAAAGGACAAGTTGCAGTATTTGCAGCTGAATCATGTCACAGATGTTTAAACACACTTGGGTTCAACACAATTTATGTCCTTGCTGTTGCTGTGTTGTTGCTGTAGTGAGGCAACTCTGCTTCTCCTCTCTTAACCTTGGCATTGTTTATCTCTCACTGTCTCACCTGTCTGTTCGCTGTGATCTCACACACATTTATTTACTCAACTTTTCTTCTTGTCATTTGTTTTTCCTCAACACTCTTTGTCCTGTTTCTCCTCACATGCTGTCGTTTCCCCCTCTTTCTCTGTAACTTTCCCTCCTTCTGACATTTGCCTTGTGAATCATACCAAGAGAGGAGCAGAAACAGAACCAGGTGTCAGCTTGATGAACGAGGTCATGCAGGCCGAGCAGACCTTGTTATGCTGAGTCACCATAAGGCCCCTCACTCTCTCTCTCTCTCTCTCTCTCTCTCTCTCTCTCTCAGTACCTCACTTGGTCTCTCACTTGGTCTCTCTCCCCTGTCTCACTTTCACATGTACGTTCAAAGTAGGTTCAGTCAAATCTCACTCTCTGCACGCTTCTCGCTCTGTCGTGCAACTCTGACGTCAAGGGATTCCTCAGAACTAGCATAAAAACAGTCCCACCTTATCAGACCTCAGCTCTCACAAGCAGCCAAAGACACTTCGTCATGGTTATATCATCTAATTTGTGAACAGAAATATGAGTCAAAAGCACACTTGAGAAATAGCAAAAAGACGACACATTTATTCTTAATTTTAAGTAATGTTATTAGGCATTGTGACATCTTTTGATATTGTATTTGAACCCCTTATCCTGAGTACAGCTACATGTAAGTAAGTCATACACTCCCATGTACCTTGTTTTATTAACTAATCTCATGAATGTCTTGTGCTTACAGGCCTGAGTTAATTTCTACCCAGAGAGCTGCATGTAATTAAATAAACAACCAACACAAATGTTGACTCAACACTGATGGCCAACACTGAAACCATGAAAGCAACAACTTAATAAATGTGGCTTGGGATATTGCTAACACGCAAACTGGCCTGCTACAAATAACAGACAAATTTCCCTAGACAATAAGCTTTGAGTTGATCTAGCATTTTAGTTTTTTCAGTTTGAAGAATGAAATGTTGGAGCTGTTGGATTTAGCATTTTTCTAAGGAAGCTCCCTCCCAAAGCGGCTTTTAGATGTTTTCTCCGTCACATGGCCCATAAATATATATATTTTTTTAATATTTAAAATATCAGTGAAAAGAAGTGTTTTATTTAAAATAGTTATGTCCCACATAACCCTTGAATGATTTTTTCCTCACTCCATGGTTTTTAAAGTGGGAGCACCAAGGGGACGTAACAAAATGTAATAATGATGTCTCATTAGCCGTGCCCGTCTTTCTAAGTGCCTGTCAGTGAAAACGTTATTTATCATGTCATGAGTTGTTGACTCGAGAAATTTGGGGAGCAAGCTTCCTTGCTAGCATCTGGTTATCTAATGCTAACTCACGGAAAAGGAAACGTTTGGCAAAAGAAGAGAACCTGCAGAGCAAAACTACAACTCAGCTGACAAAATCTCAGCTTGAAAAAACCAGAAGAACTCCTGGCGGGTAAAACTCACAGGTAGACTCATAATAGGTAAGTTTCTTTCCACCCATTTTTATGTGCATGAAAAGAAAGTGGAAATGCACAAAAATTTTAAAATATTTAAAATACCACCAAAAATGTTTTTACGCTTGGGAGAGTTTGAAAAAGAGATTAGCGTATAGGCTAAATGATAATGTATAAAACATGCGGCTTCTGCTTCTGCTCTGCTGGGGAAACGATAAAATGGCGTTAGACGAATATATCAGATACACTATGTGTGGACTGATATGGAGACTACAGCATTCCTTGAATAAATACAAGAAACAAACACATATGTCACACTAGATGACTATTTCACTTCTGTCATCACATTGCTCCCTCCTCAGAGGTGTAATGACTCCTGTCTGGAAAACTGACACACCTGCTGCTTATCTCGATAAACCCACTCCTGATATTAGAATAATATTTTTTTAGCTGATTTTCTAAAAATTTGATTAAAATTTGTATTGTAATTCAGTGGAAAAGCAAGCAAAATGAGGCAGAATATATTCAAGTACGGATATACTGCTACATGCTGTTCTTATCAATTGCCAGGGTATTTTCAATGTCTTGTTTCAGCTGCAAAGAAAAGTACTGTAATCATTAATGCAGTTCCTTTAAAAAGGTGACCCTAAATTTCAATAAATACGAATCTGAAAGGTAAGTGCTGTCAGTATGCCACACATCATTTTGCATAAAGCACAGTAAGCAGGTTAAAAAAACATTTTAATAGTAATAAGTAACAGTTAAATGCTCAGCTCATACATAAAATTCTCTACAAAATGCAATGAAATTATATCCTTACATATACATACATACATAAAATGTTTTGGAATTTTTCTGATAAATCTGTAATAACATAAAAGCTTTGTTCTGGCTGGTTGCTTTGCCTACATGCTTGCTGTGTAACTGTAACAGCATGATTAATTACCTCTAAACAAAGCTGAGTAGTAGCCGACCATTTAATTTATAAGCTATATACATTTGAAATGATAGCTATGAGCACACAGGGAGCCCCTCTTGTTTAATCTCTTTTGGAGGTAAATGCTCTATAGAGAATTATAAATAGCAATTATGAGCTCCTTTTTCTGCAGTGGGCCGTGATCATGCATCAGTATTATTTACCTAAATGCTTCCCTCTCATATGGCGCCTAAAACCCAAGCCAAGCATCTTCCACATGACTGACAAAGTTTTTAGATCTTCCTGTGTCTGTGTGGCACCTCCGAGTCCAGTCCCATGTAGGTCTGTCTGGACCTGGGGAGTGTTGGTGCTTTGGCGTCAGATAGGCTTCAGATAAAAGGCTATATTTACCCAAGCTCTTAGAAGAAATGACCAGACCCCAGGAACCCATCACATGCTCTTTCCCGTGGCCTTTTCCCGCGTCAATAACCCATTCAGATAACACGGTCTAGTCTGGAGACAGTCGGGTTTGAACGAGAATTCAGTCAGTAGGTGGTTGAAGGAAAAGGGGAAACTTATTGTTAGATCAGATTGATGTGCAGGATAGCGCAATGAGAGCAACCAAAAAAGACAATCTGTGGGCATCAGTCATAAACTTCAGCTGAAGGGAGACAATACCTGCTGCATGCTATTTGTTTTCACAAGAGGAACTGCAGATCAGAGCAGCAAAAGCTGATAGTTCACTGATAAACCTGTCCTGCGCTGTGCTGTGACTAATCATGATCCCAGCCAGGAGAAATGCCACCATAAAATATATTGTTTCACTTGATAATGTGTGGGAGGTTTAGATTTACCCAAGTTACAGTAAGCAAACAAGGAAGAGGAATGAAGGAAAAAGTCACACAAACAGAAAATTCCTGTGTTACAAGTTCTGCCCACGTGAACAAAGTTTTGTAAGACGAAGAGAAATAAGGATCACAAGCAGTTCAACTGGGTGCAAAAAGCTGCAACAAGCTGAGCAACTTCATCATTCAAATGAGCACCAAAGAATTCACCTGGTTCAGCCAGTAAGACTGAGCACACTCTGACACCAATTACTCTGTCCTCTATGTAAACCTGTCCCTTTGTCCCTAAGAGATTGTTTCCTTGAAAGCAATTGTACCATGGACTAGTCAGGGATGCAGCTACTAATAAAAAAGAAATGGTGTAGCAAAGGTCAACGTCATACCTGCCAACATTGGGCTGTGAAAAAGAGGGAGATTTCCTGGGGTATCTGTGGAATGGCCGACCCTAAATGTCCCTGACTCAATATCATCCAACCCCACAAATTAATAGAATAACTACAAGGATGTAAAGTAAAATGAAAATGACTTTCAGTTAGTCTTAAATTTACAGCTCATAGTAAAACAAATAAAAATAAAATAAACATGCAAAATGTGCAATAGATAAAAAAATGAAGACCTATTAAAACAGTCTACATCATAAAAATATCAAGGTCATCATTGTGAGAGTATCAGTGAGGAGCAATCATTAACACCTTCAAAAAGGACAGGAAGGTTAAATGATTCAGGGCTTCATCCTGCAGAGTGGAGGGCAAGTAAGACAGGAGGCAAAGGTCAAAAGCAGTTAAAAAAAACCTGTAATGAAACAGTAATAAAGTCACTAAAGTCAGTCAGTGTGGCAAGTGGTTAGAAACGGGAAGGTCCCACACAAAGAGGACCGAAGTTTAAAAGTGAATTTCTTCCTCTAGGGATCTGTTTAATTCATTTTCAGTGACAAAGGAAGCGGAGCCCACCGACTGTGGCGGAGCGCCTGGGCTGACAGCTTGGGCAAGTGCAGTGACAAGTGACTCACAGCACATCAGGCAGGATTATTTGCCTCTGGGTTGGGTTGCCAGGTACTACAACACGTATCCTTCAGTCTGGACATATCACAGAAACTGTGAAACAACCATTTGAGTTGTAGGAGAAACGGTAAAAAATAGGCTCCTGCCTACAGTATATCAGGATGTTGACAGGTATGCAATTTCCAAACTTTTCAAAGTGAAGCCTTGCAACTTTTTCTGAACATCTGGCGCAATGGCCATAGTTTAACTTAAAGTAGCCTGGTGGCAGAGCAGCTCTCTTCTCTTCATCCACACCATGTTGTCTACGATGTGTAACTCCCAACGGAAAGGGAAATGACCCCATAGATTGTGGGGAATTCAAGCTTCGAGTGTGTGTTGATGTGGCTGGGCTATGAAAAGGCAAATAACTGTGGACTGTCTGCTTCTGGTTTTCGTCCGCACAGCGAATGGGCCCTACACTACTAAACTATAAACTTGATCGGGTATGACCAGTAGCTTAAGGTGGCTAATGCCAGCTAATGTTAGCTCAAATCTGATTACTCAATTCTTTGCTCTTCTTGGGCTGCTCTAACACGTTTTAGAATTCAGCTTTAAAAGAAAAAACTCCCGGAGGTATGGGGGATGCCAGGTACACACGGTCACAAAAACTGAGCTTTATATCCTGGCAGACGTATGTTGAGTTGCGCTATTGCATCTTTTTTACTTTTCATTTCCGCTTAGCCTACATGACTGTTTTACATAGATCTGTAAATACGAGGATAATGCCCCTAGTGTCAGATGCAAGGAAATGCATTTATTTACAGAGGGATAAGACATAACCTTAGCAAAATCAGATTCACTATGGGTTAACATTTGACAATCCAAATGAGCAACTGAACTGAAGAAAATAGACTGTAAGCTATAACGGTAGTTAGCTAAGCTAGCACACTGTTACATTGTCTCTCCAAAATACACAGCCAAAAGTTCACTTTTTTCGAGGCAAGTTCATGACCAAAATATTACGGAGGGGAGGAGTTTTGCAGGCACGCTGAATATCACGTAGATTCCCATAAGAAAGAATGGATTTTCCACTGACTTGCCTCCTTACACATATGCAAGGGGAAATGAGGCATTAGCATCAAACCGAAGTCCAGTCAATGTATGGTAGGTCTGGACAATGAAACCGTCTAAAGGCTGTCGGAGCAAAACCCCTGAGTATTCTGAAGTGAGCAAGGTGCATTTTATTTGTTGTTAATTCAGCATTTCAATTGTTAGAGAAAAAAAATGTGTTATTTCTGTTTTTCAGAAAACATATTGTCGCTTCAACTGAGAGAAAGAGTTTTTCTGGCTATCTGCAGAACGCAGCTGTGCCTGCACCACTTCTTTGTAAATGCCCTTTCATCTTATACCCCGTGGAATGATTTATTTATTTGCTTTTGGTTGGTTGATTGGTTGGTTTGGTTGTTTTGTTTGTTTGTTTGTCCATGAGTAATTTGATAGGGGCAGATACAGCATACAGACAAGCTGAGAAAAGCTATCTGATGCATTCATCCTAGTGTTTTTGGCTCATGCTAAATGCAACGCTTTTCACTAGAAGGATTTTTGTGAAAATAAAACAGTTATTAAAAAAAAGAGTGACTGTTTCCAAAACAGAAAAAAACAGTTATGTATATTAAAAATAGGACCTTAAAATGTTGCTATAAAATGACTTAAATGAACAATCTGGGCTGTGGTGTCTGGGCTTAGCAAAGATGGTGAGTGGTCACCGTTTCTGGCTCAGTGTGAGTTTTCAGGGCTCTGGCAGAAACAAGTGTTTGTAACAACAGCAGGTCTGCATCCTATCAGCTGCCCGCACGTCACTCTCACACCTCCTGCTCCTTCTGGCATTTTCTAATGGGGCTGGTGATAATGAGATGAGCCAGAGGAGATACCCCCTGATACTTAAGGACTGATACTTGGGGCTGAGATTGTCAAAGGTAATGGGAGTGAAGAGGGTTTAATTAGCTTGCAGGACAAAAAAAGAGAAACAGCTGGAATAGGTTGCACTCTGAGTGAAGTGAAGTGATTAAGTGTATCTCAATGAACTGGGCATCTGTGGATCTGTATTAATTTGTATACTTAAATCTGTATGTGTGTGAATTCTCCCATTTGACAGCAGTAGTTGTCTTTACTCTGTGTCTTCCCTCTGAGCATCCAAGTCCTCAGCTCTGCCTCTGTAATGTGATCTAAGTTTGTCTCACTCAAGCAGAGCCTTGGGGGGGGGGGTGTCCACCAGAGCTGTGCAGCAATCACAAGCTCTGACACCCCCCGCACGCCCTTCACCAACAGCCTCTATCCCACCCCCACATCGCCTAACGGAAAGCGGAGCTGAGGCGCCACAGACGGTTCAGTCTCACATCCTCTCCTCATGTCCATTTCACACCATGCCACACCAGTCTGGCAGTGTCGGCATGCACACACACGCACACATTATTTATCCCTCCTCAAATGTGAAGCAAGCTTTGCAGAGAGAGAGGGTTTTTGTTTTGTGTCATTCTGCACGAGAGCAGCTAATGTAGCATCAGTAACACCCAGCAAGGGGTGAGACCGAGCAGTGCATGGAGTGCAAAAAGACAAGAGGGTAAGGAAGTGCTAAATCCAGAGGTGAGGAGAGGTCAGAGTTTACAATATCGATGCCACATACCACAGGACAAATGTCTTGACCTCTGGCCACAATATTACACAACACTTATTGGCTATATGCATGTGTGTGTTTGTAATAAGTTCAGGCCACAGGGAGGTTTGTTGGTCCTGTGCCACATTTCCTTATCTCTGGCCAACACGCCTGTACAAACGAGCGCCTCCACCTCGACCTCAAACCCAGACAGCCTCTGTTGGGGGGCAGAAAACAGGAGAAAGGGAGAGAACGAAAGGGAGGAGGGGGGTTAACTACAACAAGATCAGCAAAGAAAGAGAGAGAAGGGGAGGCCCAGCGCCTGACAACTACTGACAGCTGAGCTTCCTCTCTCAGTGGGGCTTTCATGACCACAAACTGACACAGACAAACACACACACACACACACACACACACACACACACACACAGATCGATCCACTTCAGCTACACACATAGCAACTGAGTGGTCATGCACAAATTATACCCATTTTCTCTCTCATGCAGAGCTTGACATTGACTCTATCAGACTGTGCGGTGGAGTTGTCTGTGTGGAAGAGAAGCTCTTATGTAACAAGTGCTGATGTACAGTGTGTGATGGCAGCTCTGGTTTTCTGTGCTTGCCTTTGCTGCATGGTCTCAGCGAACGCAGCCGCAGTAAAAGCACTTTGTGTGTGTGCGTGTGCGTGTTAAATATGTGTCAGTGAGTGGGTGGCAACAAACACACACACCGCAGGGGACAGTAAGCAACAGGTGTAAAAGAGGATTTTAAAACACGCAGTTGAACCATTTTCCCTCTGTTTGACCTCTGAGCTTTTGCTGTCACCGCTGGCATACGAGAACAGCTGTGGAGAATGACCTGTTAGTTGCTTCACAGGGAGTTTAGAAAACATGATATTTAAAAGGTCTTTATTTCCAAATGAAACACATGTATGTTTGGTCTGCCAGCACATGACCTGTATACTGTGCAACGTGTACTGTAATATATTGGTCGAGGGCAAACCACAGACCACATCATCAAAAAATAGAACAGGTCGTTACTGATAACTGCACTTCAGACAGACAGCAACAGTATGCAGGATATGGAAGTAAACCACATTAGTCAATTACATTGATGATACAGCTCTTGGATTTGATAATTTGTCATGAGAGGGAAGGTCCTGAGTGAACAGGTCACCTTTATGTTGCTGAATGCAGCCTGATCATTTAAAACGGATTAAACATTTTCCCTTTTGAGCTCTCAGTAGAGAGCTTGAGCTTAATTAAAGGTAGAACAAAACAAACAGCATAGCGTGGTGTTCTGGAGAGAAAATGGATGGAGTCATGAGGCAAGCTAAGTAGCTCAAAAAGAAAAATTTTACCATTGTTTGACTTTTGTCATGTTCACACAGAAAGCAACTGGTTAGCCATAAAAAAAGACCTAAAATACAACTTACTCTCCATTTTAACACTTCTCATTATTATAAATGTATAACTTTTAATGTTTAAACATCTCTGTCCAGCACAGCTACAAGATCAGTTAATGTTATCACATTACATCAGAGGTTCCTGTTACACATGAAAAATAAACATAGCTAACGTTGGCAAGCAAACCCCATTTTCACCTGCAGTGTGTGCAACTTACTGCAAAGTGCTTGTGGAGGTTTGAGATGTTTTTTTCAAAAGGGAGATCTCTGTGGTTTCGGGGCAGGAACAGCTTCATTTCATCATGTGACTGTTGTCTTTTTTTAGATTTTGCCATAAAAAGTGTGCTTACATGTTCTTGTTCTCGGTTCTCTTGTTTTTGGCTCGGTCATCAAAATATAGGGTACAGTGTACTTAAAGGATAAGTTGTTTTTGTTGTTGTTGTTGTTGTTTTGCATGTTAAGCCTGTAATAAGGATATTTACAATCATTTACAACTTTCTACAGTACAGTCCTGAGTGCTAGAGCTCATTGCTGATGTCACCACTGGCTGAAACCAGCTGAAAACAACAGAGGAGCATGCGCACTCAGCCAATCTGTTGAAAAATGCCACAAACGCTCGTTTTAAAAGACTTGAAACTCGACTAATGTTTAGAGGTGTCTTCTGAATTTCCCGACACTAAAACACAAAGTAAAACGATATATTAGCCAGAAACGGCTCTTTCAGCTGCTTTACATAGCAAACAAACAGCCTTTTCTGGGTTACATATCAGTGTTTAACTTTGCATTTTAGTGCCATAACATGAGAGAACACCACTTAACATTGAAATGGGTGTTTATTGTATTTTTCGAGGGATTGTCTGAGTGCACATGCTTCTCCGTTGTTTTCAGCTAGCGTATACATCAACAACGAGCTCCAGCTCTCGGGACTGCGTCGTTTGTCATAACAATGCTGTAGAACATGGTATATGATCATAAATATCCTTATTATAAGCCTTAATATGCAAAAAAAACCCCAACTAACTTCTCCTTTAAGTACTTACGTAAGAGAAGAACTACACCTTTAAAAAGTAAAGCTATAAGTACTTGTTTCTTAAAAAACTACTTTTCACTTTTTTCCCTGTCTTTTACTCACTATGCAGTACTTGTAATAATTTACTACCCATCAGTGGTTGGCTGAATTTACTCTTTACTGTTATTATTAATTTAGAAATAACTACCTGCAAAGAGCCTGTTTGGCAGATATGTATAGGAGAAATTACTGAAGTTATTCTTTTCACTAAGTGGCTTCGTAGTTGTCAGAAATGTAATTCTGATATTATCAACACATACATACATGTACATACATACAACTCAGAGGCTAATGTGAAATCTGCAATAGCCTCAACTAAAGCATTCCGTCTTTTCGCTTTGATTTTTGTATAAGATACATAAAGAAGATACAAAATGGTAATTAATGAGCTTATTAGGGTCTCTTTTGTTTAGGGGTCAATTGGCCGACTGGGAAGCACAGCATTCCTAATCTGAATCTAACTGAAGACTATTGTTGCATGTCCCTCCCCTCAATTTCTGTCTACTCTTTATTCCTTTTATCACTTTGCTGTCATCTGCAATAAAGCAAGGCACTGTTTTAAAAATGAGCTTTACATATGATTATAAGTAGATTTTGTTCCCTCTGACAGAGTCAGGTTAACTGTGTCCCCTTGTTTCCAGTCTGTTTGCTAAGCTAAGATAAGCGGCTGCCAGTTAAAGCTTCATTTTTACTGTGCAGACATGGGAGTGGTTTTTCTTCTTTACTCACAGCAAGAATGTGAATGAAGGCATATTTCCCAAAATGTCGAACTATTCCTTTAAGACAGAGCCAAGTTTAGAAGACAGATCTCTCTCCAGAAAAACAACTTCAAGTGAAGAAGGACCAGTAAAGTAAAAGAGCCAAAAAGGGGTATCTTTGGACGGAAGCTTGTGTTGATATAAATTTAAATGTATAATCCTTCGAGGTATTTTTGGACATAAATTCATCTATATCTTTCTTTCTAATCTCCTTCATCTCCTCCATCGCTCATTTCTCACATCATTTCTTTGTGGAGTTTCCTCAAAACCTCTCCTATTTTAGTATGTTTCACCAAACATGATTTGACCCCTTGTGTAAAAAAAACCAAACCACTGACTGAGCTCCCTGTCCTCTCTCTCTCTCTCTCTCTCTCTTTCTCTCATAAAACAACATAGTCCTCCGTGTTTGTGTGCATAAGAGTGTGTTTCCATGCACCAACAGTAATGTCCCGATCCTGGAGGGAGTGATCAGCTCTTGGTACAGCGAGAAAGATAGTCCACCCGGATTCACCAGCAGCTCTTTATAAGGACAAGGGAAGAAAGGCCTTGCTGCCTCTATATTTAGATGGACTTTACTGGGCCTCTTGTCTTCGTTTTTTTCCCCCTCCTCCTGTGCTGCCTCTGTAAGAAATCTCTCACCAAAGCCATGTGGGCGGCAGGCTCTCCTCTCCATCGCAGGGAGGGGAGAGTGAGCCTGATAATGATCTGGGTGATAATAACAGAGCAGAGGAAACGAAAGAGAGACTGTGAGAGGATGGAGGGAGGATGACAGAGAAATGGTGGGTGGTGAGAGAAGTGTTTTTCATTGTGTCTCCTTTGCTCCTCAATGACTGTTATCCACAGTGCCAGTGATGTTCTCTCTCTCTCTCCCCCCAGCATTATATAGCCCGAAGGAAGTCCCAGAAAAGGGGTGTGTTATCCATCCAGTCCGATGGGGAGGAGACTGGCAGCCATGCTTCTGCCAGACCCATTGCTCTTATTTACCTACTATATATGAAGTGGCTGAGGTGGCAGACACTGTTGCTCTGAATGTGTGTGAAAATACAATATGTGCATATATATCCACACATACCCTGTACATAACTCTGCTATCTGGCCTTATCTCCAAAGACAAGCCTATTTCTCAAGAGCATTGACCTTTGCTGTCCAAATTTGCTGCCAATGACAAAACAGCACCCTACATGAGTTCCCTTATACACCTCTCTCTTTCTTATCTTGCCTGGTGATCCTAACAAAGTGTAGTCAAACACTAATGGCACTGAGCCAGCTCTCGGGAGACTTTGCCATTGAAGCAGAGGTGAAAAAAAAGTGGAAAAAAAGGCTCCGAATGAAGGCTGGTCATGTACTTAGCATGACTTTACAAAAGACTTACTCAAGACTCATAAAACCTTAAGCAAACATGGGCTGGGAGTTGCCCTTGTGGCCATTAAGGACTCATTATAGCATGTTTCTGGTCTTGGGTGTAACAGCCATCAAACCTCTCGCTCATCTTCGGGCCCCTCGTCCTGATTTAGGCAGATCATATCAGATTGGTATCAGTTTTGCTCACCATCATCAACTAAAGCAATTATATTGTCAACATTAGCCTCTTTTTAGATCACGGGTCACCAACCTTTTTGAGACCGAGAGCTACCTGAATGGTAGAGAGATATGAAGGGCGAATTGTTTGATATACTGGTAATCTGTCTGGAAAATATTGACTTAATTGCTAGGTTGATTGACCAATAAATTAAGAATATTATGCATTCAATGGGCTACATGTTAAGAGACTGTCTGCCTATGTTCACTAATTGCTGGTAATAATCTATTTATTTAAAAATGCAAGTTTAATGATCTATTCAACTATTAATAATCTGTTTAAGATTGTAATGAGTGTTCTGCAGGCACCTCATTGCCTTCTGGGGTGCTACGTTGGCCATCACTGTCTTAGATAATACCACTAAGGCCCCTTTCAGACAAAAACAGACATTGTCCCAAAGACGCAAGTTCTGCCATTCATTTTAATGGGGGTACTCTGATTAGACCTTGTAACACAGAGGGTTCTGAAAAATACGAAATATGAATGTTGAAGAAGAGTCGACTTTTGGAGACACATAATCTGACGTGATGCTACTTATTTGCTGTCTGCTTAGTAGACAGGGCAGAGCTGAGCAACCCTTCTATGAGGGAGCACAGAGATGTTAGCTTGCGTTTGTAATGTCACCCACACTGCTGCACCAACCTTCGGTGATCGACGCAACACCTGATTTGGTCTCAAACGATTCTACAGCCATGCTAGCAGCTCTGTTCAGCTGTACTATGTAAGGCAAAATGGAGCCTCTAGCTAAATGCTAATGCTAACACAGCAGCATGCTCACAATGACAACATGTTGGTGTTTAGGATCTTAGTTTAGCATGTTAGAATGTTTGCATTTGCTGATAAGCACAGAACATAAAGGCTTGAGGTTGTTGGGAATGTCAGTTTTGTATTGGTGCTAGAGAGAACGTAAAGGAATTAGAAGACTCAAGATGAATCCAGAATCTACAAAATGTAATGGCAATCCTTTTTATAGAAGAAACCACATTTTATTTACAACACAAATGTCAAACTCATGATGGCACAAGAGGTAAATTCAGTAGACCAACACATTCAGTAAGTTTTATTGTCCATGGACCATAAATGTCATTACGAAATTTCGTTGGATTGATCTAATAGTTGTTAAGATATTTTTATCAAGATCAGAGTGATGGACGACAAATTGACAAACAGCATTACCATCCATAAAGCCACGGAGCACAGCTACTTCCGCTTCTCAAACTTCACTGTCAGTAAATGGCTTGTCTTTGGCTGATAGTGCTTATCTTGTACAAAATACCCTGCAGGCATGGCAGACTGAAAAGGGGACCCAGGAATCTTTATCTTCTCCTCACCGATGAGCAAAGCCCAGGCAGGTGGGGCTGACTGAGGCAAAAAGATTTGCCTATGAGCTGCCAAATTCAGGAGACGCACAAGAAAAGCATCAACTGCCATGCAAATGAGAGGCAAATGAGATTCAAACCAGCTCAAGTAAAGGAGGAGGTCAGAAAGGTGAGAACACAGGGGTGTTTTTGTGTACTGTGCATCCATGCTGTCATTTGTGCCTCTGGCATGGAGGCTAAAAGGTCTGTCAAGTTTTACCACCACAGCAACAGCAGCCCTCTGGGGAAGAACGAACCATGACATCAGAATGGTGGAAGCGGCGATGAAGACAATAGTTCTCTGTGCGGGAGTAGGGTGGAGGCGTGGCCTGACTGGACAGAGGGTCTTCTCAGTGGACCAGCCATGCTCAACAGCTGTCTCAACCTCTGTATCTCTGTCACACATGCAATTTCAATTCAGCATGAAAGCTTACATAGCGTTAGGACAAAGGAGTGACAGATTTATGTTAAATCCTTTTACCCCTGTGTGTGTGTGTGTGTGTGTGTGTGTGTGTCAGCCTCTCTCTGTAGATGCTCAGAGCCAGCTTAGGAACGCAGGGACGGAGGTGGAGTAGGAGGAGAGCCCCAGAGAAAGAAACATAGTTCATACAAACTGGCAAAACAAAGAGTCAATGGACAGACAGGCTCCCACTAACAGCAGATCGGGAGTGATAGTAGCACAGATGAGTGTGTGCATGTGTGTGTGCGCTCATGTGAGCACATAATATGCAACACACAGCCTGCCCACACAATGGCACTTTATTTACACTATAATTTTCTTCTCGTAATTGCCCGAGGAGATGTAGACCTAGACAGAGCTTTTAGACAAGCAGCCGCTGCACGTCTTGTGCCGAGTAAAGTTCAATTTATTTACCCAGACTCCTCAGTGAAGAGCCTTCTTCTTAAACAGCCATAAAGCTTTACAGGTCATGACAGAGAGGAGCAAAGAAGCTCACCATGTAGCTGAATTTCACACGGAGAGAGGAGAGAGAGTGTTTTGACCAAGTGGAGCTGAGGCTAAGGTTCGCGCCTCACAGATCTCTCAGGGACGCACCACCTGGATTGTCAAAAGGAGTCTGGTTAGCCTTTAAAAAGCAGCTCAATACGTGATGTGCAAACAGTGGACGAGCATCATTGAGCGTGTATGAGCAGCATATCAACAAAACCCACCTGCCCTTCAGTTGAGGTCTAATGACAACAAATGCAACAAAAGCAGTGTGCAATACGCCCAGCCTCGAGGGGCCGCCACAGCCAGCTATTCAGCTTCTCTTTCACCTGTGAGGAGGATTCAATGGGTCTGCATTTTATTAAAAGCTTTCATACACATGGGCTGATGGCATTATGAAATTGCCTAGAGGACATCAGTCTCAACTAAGGTTGTTTTTTTTTTTTTTAAACAATGATTGGGCCATTGTTGGAGTATCTAGTCTGGTTGTAAGCTCTGCTCAAGGACACAGAATTTGAGCTTTTATTTGAAACCAGTACACAGTTTTTCTGAAAATATTGTTGTGCTGGAAATTCGCTCAACATCTGTCTGGCTAATTAAGGATAATTTAGCTGTTAAGGTTATTAACAGTGCTATGTTATAATATTATACCTATTTAAGAGCAATGCACCCTCTCTAAACATCTATTTGACTGTGACAATTGTCCTTGTAGCACTCTTTCTTCACACTGCCAAAGTCTCATAATTTTGAAAGTCATGTGATCATGTGATTTCTAGTAAGACAAAGAGTGAAGAGATTAAAAACACTAAATATATTTTTTTAAAGTGTAAAACAGATTTGGAACTGCTGACATGGCTCCTAAAACCCTCCTAAACCTAGCATGGCATCAGTGTAAAGCTGAGATATGTTTTACCATTTAAGTGACAAACTAGCTCCAAACTGTGTTCAAAGATTGTCAGCTTTACGAGGCACTTTAAATGGTGCCTGTGCAGCGTTCAGGGCCCATTTCAGGGCGAAGATGGTCAATGATTTATAACACTTTTATGTGTCCTTTCAGAGGTGATACTGACCAAAGTATAAAGACAGTACCCAAATATATATGTTTTCATATTGTCTACTATGTAACGCCAAGTATAAAATGCAAATAAATGGCTGTAACTCATTGAGGAAAAGGTGAATTTGCATCAAACTTCACATGGAGCTTCAAAACACCTGAATCCAACTTTCCACACTGAAAAAACCCCCAAATTCCTTGGTTGACGATGGAATTATTCAACTAAACACTTTTTTTTAGGCAAATATGGTATGCTCACACAAAAGCAATGCATGATTGTGACTTAACACTACATTGGAAGGAAAGAAAAGTTTCTCCTGAATTATATGATGTATAAAACTTGATAGTGAGTGGAACAATAAGGTCAGGATTGGCAAAAATCTAAAACCATGTCCACGTTTTTCTTTGTCTATATGGGTTTCACAGGGATGTTACATGTAACAATATGTAATTGGTATATATATGTAATCACAGTACAATTCCTTATTATAGATAAAAATGTGGCAAAATCCACTTTGAATCATTTGACCCAGTTTTAACCAGTGGGTCACAATATAGTTCAGTGTTTTTAATTTCCAGGTCTCATGCGGTTGTGTTGTTTTCACTTCAGCTGCCCAAATTCACACAGGGTATGAAAACTGTTACAGGAAGTACAGGCACTAATTTGACCTCTGTGATGGAACTGTACTGTGATTTGTGCGAAAATGTTACGTATAGCATCTTGAAAAGTTTGATGTTGGGGGGCACACGTCCTCCTACCTATCAGCACATTCTGAATCCAGTTGTGTGTCAGCGGTAACCATGTGATTGTTGGTGAAAGAGAAATGTGTGTACGACCGCTGTCCTGTGAACTGAGTGACCGTCACACACAGCTGCACAGTGTATGACACACGGTCTCCTGCTTTATCCTAGGATCAAGATCAGTGAGGATTTCTGCAAGTGAAGACTGGACACACACCACACGTCAACCACAGGCCCTTCGACAGTCTCTGGGTCTTATCAGTCAAAAGGCAATGACTGCCATCTAGTGGTACCTCAGCAAAAAGCAGGCATGTGGGGAGACAAGACGCCGCCTCAGATATTTTCTCAGGCAGGTAAAATAAGCCACAACAAAAGCAAATACTTGCATCTATGTCAGGATATTGACTTTCAAATGAAGAGAAAGTAACTTGGATATGTAACTTAAGAAAAACTGAAATGAAAATAAATAGGCCTACTACGATAAAAAGCATTCAGTTAACCACTCTAGATGCTCCCTCCTGCTGATATAATTATTCTGTAACTAAAACAAATTATTTTTATTGAAAGGACTGAGCAGTGGAACAAGTTTTGGAGCAACCTCTGGATAAACTTACCTCATTCATTTGGCTAAGTGTCCCCTATTGCCAACATTTGAGAAAAAGGGTCTCATGGTACCACATACATAGAGCTTGAGTCCTTAGTTATCAACCAACATGAGGCAGGTCGTTTCAGGTTAAGATTCCTTTTTTTAGACATTACAGACATTTTAGTGCAACTCTAGTTTTTATTATAATCATAGAGCCTCAGTATTGTCATGTTTAGGAAACAGGACCCTTTTAGTCACAACCTTACTGATAAAAGACTTTGAGCTCTTGGTTTTAAAGGTAAGAAAAAATTTTACTGTCTATGCACTGTGGTAGTTGTGGGAAATGGTCAGTGGTAAAGCGACACAAGGAGTATTATTCTATCCAATGATGTTTGAGCATTTGTTGAATCAATTTGTTGATCTATTCCTGAAGCTGATAACACGACATACGGACACAATAAAGCCTTTAACTTACACTGATTTATTCGAACGTTCATGTGTTTTGTTTTCATGACATTACAACAGTAAACACAATAAAAAAACAACAAAAATTCAACTGATGGAAAAAATAACAAAAAGAGAGAAAATTCTCTGATGCAAACTAAATGTCACTGATCGAATGAGCTTTCTGCTGCTCATTGACGTTTAAACTACTACAGCAATGTCCCAATGGAAAACACGCAGACCAGCAGCAAACTGTATCACACACCATCATACAGTCGATACAGCTGTTCACTGATCATGCAACAGCTGTCATGGCGGTTCTAATCTGTGTCAGTCTTCTTACTTTCCATGTTTTTTTTCTCTTCCTTGATAAAAATCAGACACAAACTGTTTTTTCCATCTATCCATCCAGTAGCTTGAGGATGCTTTCCCTCTCCTTCAGTGCTTTCCAGGCCTGGTCCTTCTCCTTCTTGGTCGGAGTGCGTTTCTTCTGCCTGGCTGCCATGATTCGTCGAAATCCCTCCATGACCTCATTGTCAGCCACCCTGACTCTCTGCCTCAGCTCCTGCTTGCGCATCTCCTCTTTCGCCAACCTGTGAGGCAGCGGCAGATAAAAGGTTAACAGCTGATCCTGAATCAGACTCTTTACATCACGGCGTACTCAGTGTCGGTCTAGGGCCTCACCGGAGCAGCTCCTGCTTACGGGCTCTGTTGTGAGCAGTCAGGGCTTTGAGCTCTGCTTGTCGCTTCTGCAGCTCTGCCAGCACTTCGTCCTCCGAGTCGCCTCCTGGTCCGGGTCGCTCCTCAGAGTCCAGCAGCCCCTGAGCCACCAGCTCCTCTTTGATCCGAGCCTCCAGAGAACGTGTGTGTGGAACACTGGAGGGGAAAGAAAAACAGAAGATATGACATTTGGGGCACAGAGACTATAATTTCAGAAAGGCATCTTGATACTTAACAACTAACTTTACTTAAATACTCTTTAGGATACACAAGACTTGAATGAACCAAGCTAACAACAAATATACACCACTGTGGCGTGTGCTGTGTGTGAAACTGGCTGCCAATATACTACGTTGTTTGAGGTGGAGAACTTATTCTGGTGCCTCTTATATCTCCAAAGTTATAAGGTTTTGCACAAATACCTAAAAGCTTTTCCTTGGCTTCGAGGGGAAGTCCCTGCGCCGTCATTAGCATCCTTTCCTGAAATGTCAGGTATGGGAGAATCCTCCATAGGGGATATAATGTTCTCCTGGAAGAAAACAGCTCACTCATCAGTCATTTCTCTACAGCCACTATGCGTTTTTATTCGTTTAAGTCTACAACACACTGACCTCCACCAGCGCCTGGAGCAGACGCTGTGTGAGAGGACCAAAGGGACATCCGTCTTCTGGAGATTCGTGCTGGGACTCTGACTTCTTCAACAAAGAGTCCACATCTACAGTAGTTGAGGGGAGGATGAGTATTAAAGGTGAATACATGCTCATACAGTGTGTCATAGAAATAGCGAGGGCGAACCAGCTGGTGTGCATGTGCTCATTTAAGGTTCAGGCTACAGTCTTCCTTCACCTTTTGCATCCAGCTCAGACAGCGGACCCCCCATCAGGTTCTTCTTCTTGTCATTGGCTCGCGCCCCTTCCCTCTGCTCCTCCAGCAGATCCTCCTGAGCCCATCGCTGAGAGTAGTGTTTGCCCAGTGCGGGAGTCTACATTTAACACAGACAGTATCAAAGCTTAACACAGAGTCAGTATGATACATTTCACATAAGACGATAAAAACACCCTGGGCTTTGGCCTTGCTATGAATGAATTTGGGCATAACAACACAACAGATACAATGCTTTTTATGCCATACTTTGAAATATTCTGCTTCGTCCTCCGGCGGTTTCAGAAGCTCCTCTAGTAACCGTATCTCTTCATTTGTGATATCAGCACAGTATGGCTCGACTGACGCCCAAAATCTGAGATAAAGACAACCACAACATTTCAGACACACCTTGCCAATACAAAACTTGATTCTTACAACACACTTGTGTGAGACTAGCCTCACTAACAATGATGAATTAAGTCTGATTTGATTTCAGTATAAGAGAGTTATTAGGAGGAAATGCTGCCGTTCACCTGTTGGGTGCATCATTTTTAGGAGTGCGGGGAATGTCCTGTGGATCGTCTGTAAATTCATACTCTTGGACTTTAGGCTGCAGATTTTTAGATTTGGGTCTTCCAGGACCTGGACCCGGCCCGTGGCTGCCTTTGCCGTCCAACTTCTGCTTCTTTGGTTTGTGGCGAGAAGAGGCAGCAGGATCGGGGTCTTTTCCAAGCTTCAGAAAGCGCTTGTCCCCCTTCTTGTCTTGCCAGTCTGTGAGGATCTGAAATGCACAGAAAAGGAACTGGAATTAGCATTCAGCCATCAAAGGGGACAATGTAAACAGTGGTGAAGTTTGAAATCTGTGTCTTCATTTGGAAGTAATTTTAGGTTTAAAGTCTGAAAGCACAGACAAGTTAAATGAGGAAGGGACCTGTCTCTGCTCCTCCAGGGCTCGGAGGCGGCGGCTGGCTGAAGAGAGGAGCGTCTCCAGCTCCAGCTGCAGGGTGTCCAGCTCCTCTATGCCGATGCCATCGTCCTCTGAGCGGCCGAGCACAGCAGTATAGCGGGGACACACCTTCACGTGCTCGACAGGCTTGAAGTCGTAGTATTTCAATGGGGGGCAGTCCTTTAATTCACTCATGATTCAGTGAGGCAGAGACCTGGCAGCGTCTGTATGACCTGACAAGCGGAAAGGGACAGGGCACACAATGAAAGAAGATGAGTCTCGCGTCCAGCTGTTCATCTCTGTGTCTCGTCTTCACATGTGCATATTAAACACAAACTCGAGTCATCACGCATGCACCCAAAACACACACACACACACACACACACACACACACGCACACACAGGTGTCCGCTTCATACAGCACGAGCTCGCTGGGCCCCAAACTGCACAAATTCCTCTCAAATTACAGTAACGTTAACGGTCTCTGCGATTTCAAGGTTTTGCACACAAACAGTTAACTAACGGATTTTTAAGATAACAAGTGTTAATTGGCGCAAACCCAAGGGCACAAATATTTATCTTTGAACGTTAAAGAGCAAAGAAATTTACCGTCAGTAACTGGTATCCATGATGGAAAAAACCACTTTGCTCACAGAGGGGTACGAGATACATTCAAATGGAACGAATGCATATTTTCGACTCGGTAACGCTATCAAATGTAAAGTTAAGCTAGACAATATTGCAACAAGTGAATGGACAGCTCAAACCCTTTCTATTCATCAAAACAAATTAGAGGAGCTTTGATCGTGTATCTCAGGGCTAGATGGTATCATCGGAACAGACCATAATATGTGCGGATGCATGAAAGGTTTTAAGATTACCGCTAAACCCACATTTCAGCCATTGAAGTGTCTCATACTTTGATTATATCGTCGTTAATTGAAATATTATATTTACAAACAGGTTAAAAACGATCAAAATTACTCCTGAAAGAAACGGTCGCAGAGTGAAATGTCTCCTGCTCACGGAGCGGAATGGACTCATCCAAGGGTACGCTCGTTTTGGCTCCAGCATACTCCACTTGGGCGGAGTAATAACGGGAGCTGCGCTGTGCGGAGAGATCCGCTTCTTCAAACGGAGAGCTAAGTTAAAACTAGCGCACCCTCTCTGTAGTCGACAATGTAGGATTTACGGAAGAGGAGTTCCAGGCGTGGCTGAGGAACTTCCGTCTTTTACGGCACAAAAATGGTAAGTCTCTTGCTGCAAATTTGGCTTTATATTTAATTATTCAGCCATTTACCTCCGCCAACTATGGCTACATTCGAGGCGAGATTAGCTAGCTAGCTTCGCGGTTCTTTTAGACTGGATGTCTCGGTGGCTGCAGTGAAATGAGAGGACGGGCATCCTTGATACGCTTGCAGAAACCAGAAAAGTGATTGAGCTGAGCTGTCTTTTCCTCTCGGCCCTTGTTTTCCCTTCTTCTTCTTTTTCTTCTTCTTCTTCTTCTAGCTCTTTCAAAGCTCTGACAATGAGAAAGAGGAGAAGCAGTTTACCGTCACATCTTTGGCATTAGCCGTGTAAATTAATATAGATGGGGTAAATAATTCGACTGCAGTCTCGCTCACCTGAAAGCATCCAATTTACGCTGGGTGTTTATACAACGTAAATCATAGCTTACATCAAGTGAACCGCTACGATTTTTCTTATTGTTCTATTCACATGATATAAATGTGTTCAACTGTAACCGGGTTGTAACTGAGCAGATGCATCCAATCACACAGCTCATCTTGGTTCCTGATCAAACATGACCTTTTAAGCTGATCATGGTGTTTCAGTCACTCACACTACACTGGGAAGTTCAGTTTGCTTATGTACTCTTATCTGTGTAACAAATGCATCATCGAACACAATCATCTGTACAGAAGGACCCACCCAGTCATTGTTTTTTAATCCATTTCTCCTCCAGACAGCAACTCTGCGCCCCTACCTAAACGCTGTGAGGGCCACCCTGCAGGCGGCCCTCTGTCTGGAGAACTTCTCCTCTCAGGTGGTGGAGCGTCACAACAAGCCAGAGGTGGAGGTCAGGTATGTTCAGTGGCATGTATGTGGAGTCAGCAGCAGCATAATGTTTCCCCCCGGCTTTGCTTTTGCATCGTTCTCCTGCCTTTTAGCTGTTCACCATCATCTGCAGCTGTCACACAAGCAGGGACTTGTAAAAACATGCACAAGAAAATGCAGGAGGGGAAAAAATTACACAAGCATGAGCAAGGCAGTAACATTGGACCTGCTACAGCCTGTTTGCAGGGGTCTTCTGATACAGTGTGAAGACTGAGAGTATTGAACAGTGTTCACTAGAATTTCTAAGTTTTTGTGCACAGTCGTACTTGGTCACATCATGGAAAATGGTGACTTCAGCATCTAGCAAAGATAAGTTTAAAACTTAGCAGGACATGTTTCTGTTTGTAATGGATGGATTGTGCCGTGGTTACAGGAGCAGTAAGGAGCTCCTGCTTCAGCCCGTGGTGATCAGCCGTAACGACAAGGAGAAGGTTCTCATCGAGGGGTCCATCAACTCTGTCAGAGTCAGCATTGCTGTCAAACAGGTATTTGAAAAAAGCAGGAGGTTTGACTGGTTTTGGTTGTGAGCTGTTTCCTAATTTTTTTAATTTTTCTAACGTGTTTAAAAATCTGATTCATTGTAGGCTGATGAGATTGAGAAGATCCTTTGCCACAAGTTCATGCGCTTCATGATGATGAGAGCGGAGAACTTCTTCATTCTGAGGAGGAAACCAGTAGAGGTGAGAGACAGAGAGGAGGAGGGGAATCCGGGTCATTACAACAGAACTAAAAACAGCCACAAAAAAAAGAGAGTTAGTATTAAATAAGAAGAATTCAAATGAAAAACAAGTTACAGTGTGAACTTTTTAAATGGCAAATATCGTAGGCCTCCATAGTCAGATTTACAATATTTGCGAAACACATTTATTGCCATTAATAAACTAAACTAAAAATGCTTCTTTCCTAACCTGTTGACTGGTATCTGACTGAATTTTGTCTCATTTCCTGTTCTCCTGTCTCATGCTGGGATTTCAGGGATATGATATTAGCTTCTTGATTACCAACTTTCACACGGAGCAGATGTACAAACACAAGCTGGTGGACTTTGTCATCCACTTCATGGAGGAGATCGACAAGGAGATCAGCGAGATGAAACTGTCCGTCAATGCCAGGGCTCGTATTGTCGCCGAGGAATTCCTCAAGAACGTAAGAAACTCCTTTGAAAATCTTTGAGACCCGTAGCTGTATGACATTGACAATAATTTGACATCTCCCGTCCACAGTTCTGATGACAGTGTTGTCCATGGTCCCACACAAGCTGGGAAAACGCAGCAAGGGCCAATCAGCACCGGAATGGAAACTAAAGGAGTAAACAGCCAGTCGTCGAGGAGACGAGAGGAACATGACCAATCTGGCGGCCGTCTCGTGTATTTCCCTGTACTCATGAATATCAATGACTGTATATAATGAAATGTTTACCAGTTTCATTTTCAGCCACTTAGAACAAATCCCCAGACAAAGGCGGGTCCTTAAAGTATTAATCTAGTTGATATCCATGAATACAGGGGCGTTGAGAACACGTTGCAAATCAAATGGCCAGGTTTTTGTATTGTGTGTATGAGTCTGTTTTTTCTGTCACTGTGTCACTGTCACTCCAAATTTGTCCCCAAATTTCCCTCTTCAGGAAACCATGTTTCAGAAAAGTAGTATGTGGTGTTAAATTGCAGACATGAAGCAAGAGCTGTCTGCAAAGAAGCCACCAAAGCCCATGTATGAAAATAATGAGAGATAATAAAACTCTGTTGTTTATATCTTTGGTGTCTTACTCTTTGTCATTCACAGTGAGCATACTGTGCTGCTGTGTCTATAAATGGATTTTTTTCAGCTTCAGAGGAAGTTGTTTTTAATCAGCACTCTGACCACGTAATGTTCTGTTAATCTGTTTCCTCAGCTGGGAGGAAGAGGAAGTAATACCTTCATGCTGCAGACGCAGTGTGAGCTTTTTTCTTTTGGTGGTTGTTCTCACAACTCACTCTAATTTAACTATAGATTACAGTCGGCAGAGAAGAAACTGGCACTTTTAAAATAAGATTAAATGCTTTTTAAATTCTCTTTTATTTGCTTTGAAGTGTATGCTGGACAGGCAATGGCCCCCTGTAGCTACACACCTGCTGCTCAAGGCTTGTACAGACGAAAAAGGGTTTTTATTTAAACTGCTTTGGGAATTTTAAGGAGGAGCTTTATGGCCTAATTTGGAGGTATTACAACGATAAGATAAACGGATAATAGATGAATTACCCTCCAAGGCACCTCCTGCTCATGACCAAATATTTTTACTGTGACATCCCATTAAAACAGTTTCATCTCTTGCTTCATCGATGCATCATTTCCAGAGACACGAGTCTCAAATCTGCGATCCTCATATAGCTTCAATCAGCCAGCATCAATCATTTGACGAGTCCATCTGACACTTTCATACTAGCTTATGTCATCGGTATCACCCACAGTATGTGACATGTCCACATGAAAATGTCTAACTGGAATCACCGCATCTCGTCGTATGCCTCTGCCAAGCATTCAAGTCTCAGTTTACTTCCATGGCCGACCTCTTCACATATAAAATGTCTTCATGTTATCATTATTACACATTTGTGTGAACTCTGTCATAATTAGCACACAACGTCTTGAGTTACAGCCAGTAACTGTTATTTTGAGGTCACCGTGACCTTGACCTTAGACCACCAAATTACAATCAGTTCATTGTTGAAGGGAAAATCCACCACTTCTCATGTTGGTGTCCAGTGAATGTTGATGGTGACTGTGATCAACCGAAGCCACCAGTTCCAGTTTTTTGCTACATTAACACAGGAAGCTGAGTTTTCTGGTATGTCCTGTTCACACAGCCGTTCTTGCATGTCGTCATGTACCAGGATGCATTGCATCACAAAAAAATGGCATTTGCCGAGTCTTAAAGTTTATTTGTCACATTGGAGCATTCCTTTGAGTCGATATTGTGTAGCTTTTAATAACAAGTGGTTTTTGGTCCACCAAAGCCTGAAAATCCTCTCAAAACAAAGATGGCGTTGGCTTGTTGGAGTAAGAGAGGAGAGATGAGGAGTAAACAGTTTGTACCTCTTCCTGAAACCAGTGACGCCACTGCTTCAAGAGAGAACAAAATTTTGAAGCTGCATCCCAGAGAGAGAACACTGAAAAACAAAAATTGTTGGGTTTTACATTCATAATTCCAATGGACAAAGACAAGGTTGAATATCAGCAAAGTTGCCCTTTAAGATCAAGTGGAACTTTGTGCTTAATTTGAAGAAATTCCTTTACAGCGTTTTTGAGATACCACGCTCACAAGAATTGGATGGACAAACCCAAAAACAAAATGCCTCCATCCGTCCTCAGTGCAGCACTAATAAATAATAATCCCACAGTAAAGAGGCAATGACATGTCGGTTTATAAAAATAACACATCTTTATTATAGTGGAGTTGGGACGTACATTTTGAAGCCATTACTTCATTTTCACATTTCCAGTACCTTGTGTGCTGTACTCTCCAGTGCTTGGATGTGTCCTTCACAAAGAGTGTGTTTTCATTTCATTAAAGATGTGTGTGTAGAATCATCAGCTGTAGAAAGCTGTCTTTATAAAGTTGACATGACTACATTTGTTTTCCCCATAGAAAACCTAATAATAATTCCCCAGTTCATTTATCCATCCATTCATTAATCACCACACTCAAAACAGTAGCTTTTTAGTATTGTCTTCCCAGTGGGTTTTTGAACTTTTTAAATTGCACATCATTACTGAAGACACCTTCACATAAAACAGTGATTGCACAAAACAATAACATGTCAAACATGTAGCAGAAAGTCACATGATCATTCGATGAAACCACAGTCAACATTTAAAATTTAACTATACATATACTGTGTAGCTTTGAAATTTGAACACTGACACCCAAACACTTTTTGTGTTCAGGCTGCTGAGCTCCTTCACATCTTTAAAAAGACAAGTGTTACAGAGAGAGGTGTGTGCGTGTGTGTGGCAGAAGTTTTGAAGGAGTAGGCGGAGGCACATCACTCAGACGGTCACCACTGTGGGCAGGTTATGCAGACTGGAGAAAGTGAAATATCCACAGGAAGTCCGTCAAAAGGACGCGAGACAGCGGGACTGCAGCCGCGCTGGGTCAACGCAGGTGGTCAGAGGTGAGGCGGGACGGTCTGCAGGGCGTCCTCGGGTGTGCGATGGATGTTCACATTCTGGAAAGAGGAACGCATCAGTGTCAGATGCCCTCTGAATAATACTGCACATTCAGAAAACATTTACTGGGAGTCAAGAGACAACGAATCTTTAAAGTTTTGATTTACCTTCCACACATGAAACATGCCTGGGAAGTTACTTAAATGTCATAATTTATAAATCGGTTGCTTTTGGGTTTGTGATAACCGCTCATATTTGTTGATGTACTGTAGTCGCTGTATGGCAGGTGTTGTGGTTTTTAACACAGTTTGCGATATTAGAGAGGTTTGATTTTTTTTTAAATGCATCCACAAATACTCTGATCTCTTTGAAACTGCTGAACGCTTCAGGATCCTCAGAAAATTCACACAAGTACAGACTACCAGAACCATCTCACAGCTGACAGATGCTGCCATCAACATAAAATCAGCTTCAGCATGTTTTCATCACGCGTTTATTTAGTCACATTATCATGCACATGGCAGCAGGTCTCAGTGAAATTTAAGTTTTGAGACGGAAAGCTATTAAAATGTCCAAAAACTAAGCAAGTAATACTGGCTGTGAATAATAAGCACAATTTATCACAACTCCAAATCCATATAAAGGGAAATGTGTGTGTGACACACTGAGTGTTTTGTTCAGGCTGATGAATGGTGACACTTTCTGATGCACCCTAGTTGAGCCTTTGCATATGAATGAATGCTGAAGTCTCAGTCCTCAGTTTGTACAGCAGGGAAAGCAGGAAGGGCTCCGAACATCTGATATGTAGATAGCAAGAATAGGAAGGAAGCAGTCCGCCTCTTTTGATCTCCAAGTAGCATGAGTAAACAAACATTTAGCTTTTGACCTTCAAAGTAAAGCATACAACCCAAGATCCTAAATTTTAGGCGCTGAAAACTCTTGACAAACTCTTAAAGTCAGGTTAAATTAGACTAAAACATTCATTAAGGTAAAGTTAAGGTAAATTAAAAGATGTTCATTAACCATTGGAGGACATGCATGGTTTGGTTTTGGTCTTTTTTGAAAGAGAAAAATCTGAATTTTATTCCCCAACAATCAGAATTCCTTAGTGCCCCCAATGTTATGTAAAAAACAAGAATGATTCACACTGAAAAACAATATATTTTTTTCCCTTAGGTCCAATTTCCTTTGCAAACAGATGCCTCCACAAGACCACGGTTGGGAGTTGTTAGTTTAAAAATGCAATGGTACCACGGCATAACATCATATCTACGCAAATATATTAAAATGATATAACAATCTCACATAAAAT
>JAQLOL010000012.1:25856237-25875844 GCA_029783665.1 Naso thynnoides | reverse complement strand
AAATTAATATAATTAAAATTAATTATGTTCTGAGAATGTCAAACCATTTTGACCATGAAAAAGCCATTTCCTGTATGCTTTCAGATAAATATAAATGCATTATTGCTAAGCGTGAACTCTCTACTGCAGGCTGTGAAGCTTCTAACAGGTCAAATATTAGGTGTCAATCAAAAAGGCTCAGAGTTCAGCAGCCATCTTGGTGTCATCTTGAAGCTAAAAAGTAAATGTTTAAAATAAAGATGCACATGAAAGTACAACAGATGGAGATCAGCAGCAGCAGTGGCTGTTCATGAATGAATTACTGGATTGGATTGATGTTTGTCAGTGTAAGATGACTGTTTCTGGGGGGAAGTCATCAATCTGTGGAATATTACGAAGCTTCTTCGGCGAGTTCAGACTCTCTTTGCAAGTTCACTTTGTTTGTTGGCACTGATATCAGCTGCTGCTTTGGTTTTATTTTGAAATGAATCATACCAGTCGAATCAAGAATCTAAACTTTCCAAAATATAACGCGTGAAAACGGTCTAAAATAGCAGTTTAGGTGCATTTACATAAAACATTACAGAAGTTTGTGGTAAGCTAATGGCCACAGGCGGCATGAAGGGGGGAAAACAGCTTTAATGCAGAGTTTCCAATTTCCAGTAACTGCCTTTTTTCAGGACTTTAATTCTGACAGTTAAATCTCTCCAGTCATAATGTATGTTTGAAATCATTCCCTCTAAGCACAATTCAAACTGTATTTGAAACAGATTAAAATTGTATTTCTTCACATCCTTTAGAGTTGGCTGCATCCACGGCCAGTTGTTGTTTGGGAGATATTTGTCATTTTCCCTCTTCCAGTATCCGTACTACCTTCCTGTTTAGTGTGGCAGAAAAAGATTTAGTATGTCCCAGTACATAGTATGTGAAATAAAGTATGCAAGCAGTACCAGGATGTTCTACTACATCCGGTCGGTTTTTTGCAGTATTCAAGCCAGCATGCTTTTCTGACCATCCTGACCCACAATCCCTTGCGCATCTGAAAAAACCTCACATATGTCACACTGTTTTGCACAGATATGAACAAAGCAGAGAGAGTGCACACATTTGACAGCTGTTTGACAGAATGACAGATGACAGCACATTTAAATGCAAGAACTCCTGTGTGCAGCTAATATATTAATATATTGTTGCTGTACAAAGTCAAGTGGATAAATGTGTGCAAATGTTAACTTTTATATTTGCATTTCTTTCCTTCGTTCTCCAAAATTTCATGCTGAGGCTGCAACAGATGTAAGCGTGTCAGAGTCACAGTTCAAGGCGTACTGTCATGACAAAGCAGTATGTCCCAACTGTCTGCATACTGCATGCAACAGTATGTACTTTGAGAAGGCAGCTGCAGTATGTACTACAAGTAAACAGCAAAAGTATGCAATTTTGAACACACCCATTATTTTGTGATTTAATGGCCGGCCTCTGAAGAACAAGTGAGGGTCACGTTTCAGTGAGCAAGCAGCTCCGTCACTTGTCTTCTCCACACAACACCTGACTCGACCTGTGAATATTTACACATCCAACTCTGTGAACCAAGGGTTTACTTCCAGGGAGTTTTCTGGGGCTCCCTGCCCAGGGGGAGAGCACGTCTTTGGGCCTTACTCTCCTGTCCAAGCCCCCTCTCTTCTCTGGAGTTTTGGACTTAGTCATTTTTTCGCCTCTTGCTCTCAAAGGAATCTAGTCGTAGTCTTGCAAATAGTGACCCTGCAAGATCTCTGGTCTTTGCAAATCTTTTAGTCTGTGCCTAAAAACTCAGTGACTTGCATACTGTCTTTAGATGTGAGACTGTGTCAGACGATAGTCTTAAGCTTTGTCAAAGTCTTCGTATGGAAGGCATAAGATGATTTTGGTGAGTTCCACTTGTTGAATGAAAAAGTGTTTAACGTTAACAAGGAAATTAAGTTCCTCTTGGGTAAAAGAGAGAAAGTTGAACTCAGAATATGTATAGTTGTATTTGTGCATAATAAGGAAATTAGGTGCAAGAATACTTCAGATTAGTTTTTACACTAACTGGCGCCTTTTTTTTTTTTCAATTAAAACCCTGAATTTCATGTCAACCTGTCTGAAATGAAGCACAAAGAGAGTGTGTGAGGATATATGCAATGGCTGAGTGGAGTTTATTCGGAGACAAACACAAATATCCTCTTCATTCTGATCAGTCAT
Organism: Naso thynnoides; assembly: GCA_029783665.1. Lineage (NCBI taxonomy): Eukaryota > Metazoa > Chordata > Actinopteri > Acanthuriformes > Acanthuridae > Naso > Naso thynnoides. The sequence goes on along the minus strand of JAQLOL010000012.1, from coordinate 25,873,648 downwards.
ATGAATATACTCAAAGAACCTTCACATTGTTCAACAAAAAATAAAAGTATTTCTATACTTCCAGGATCTTCATTAGACAGTGATAGACAACGTAAAACTAGAGACAAACTGAAAAAGAGGACATGTAAAAAGGTTGAAAAATAAAGTCAATTTTTAAGTGCAAAATATAAGAAAGCACAACTTATTTTGTGTTGTGCAAAACTTTAAAACAGATTAGAGTGTCCTGACTCCTACTAACAGAAATATAAAGTAATGAGACACTGGGAAAGTTAAAAATCAGTTTAGATCACTGAGGGAAAAAAAAAAAAAAAAAATTACCTGTAATCAATGCTTAAACAAAAAGGATCTCGAGTTTTGTTGCTTTACAGTCGGTATTACAGCATCAGTTTAAAAAGAAAAACCTCTGACGGCTTTTCATTCATTCTCCAAAAATGAGAGAGCATGCACGACACAAGATCTGTGTCATAAGATTAATAATCAAAATTACAAACTGGATTCCAGTCAGTTACCATCATCACGTCTTAAATTATAAGTGAAAGAAAATCAGAAGGCAAAACAGTGGAGAGTGAAAGAAGGGGGAGGAGAAAGATTAGAGGTTTGCCTGGTTCAGCAGGTACATTGTGCACCTGAAGGGTGCTTTGTGCGTAAAGAAGGGGAAATGAGGACGGGGGTTGGGGTGGTGTGAGGGGTTCTGCTTTATTGGTGAGCTGGCACTGTTAGCAAAGCCTCCTGGGACATCCGCGACACTTCTACGTTCTGTTTGATATAAAAAAAAAAAAAACAGAACAAAACACATGGGAGATATGAAATCCACTGCACACACACTGGGCTAAGGCTCGGACAGATGGATCAGGTTTAGAGTCGTGTTCTCACAAGTCTGAGGTTTTTGGTTATAGTCTTTCTCTGATGTGTGTCAGCAGTGCAAGTCAAGGAGAAATGAGAAGACTGCATGTTGCTTGTGCTGAGCAGATTCTTTTTGTTCGATAATCAGATGATTTCTCACCAACAAAATCATAAGAAAAAAATTTAAATCCCACAAAGGGGGTTATGGGTTATCCTCAATTTAACCTGGAAGCAATGATTTTAAGTCTTACATCATATCACAGTTTTAATATACATACTCATGGTTATAATATTTGCATTATTAGTGCGTTTATACTGCACTGAAAACTATTTTGGGCTGCCCAGCTATGATTGTGTGACTACTTATACTTGATGTTTTTCAGTATCAAACCTTGTCAGAACCTGTAACCTTCACTCAGAGGCATGTTAATCCAAAGGTTGTAAGGGTGAAAAGCAACAGGAGCAGTGCTGTGTTTGATTGCATAACTCTCACATAACCCAACACAGAACTCAGCAGAGCTCAGGACTTTTTCAGATCACTGCTTGGAAAAACAAAGAAATCTCGACAGTGTCTGAACACTGCAGTTTACACAGTAATGCTCAACACCTGAAGTTATCAGACCAACGTGTTTTTGAAAGATCTTATCCTGCTAATAGTAGGTCAGTTGTACTGTTAGTCTGCTTACTGTGTGTGTGTGTGTGTGTGTGTGTGTGTGTGTGTGTGTGTGTGTGTTATACCCACCTCTGGTCTTTCTCTGTGTGTGTTCACTGCCTCCACATTTAAGCTGATGGACTCCACCTTACAGCCTGAGCATGCAAACAGGAGTTCCATCAGTTCAGTTAGTGGACAAGTTTTTTTTTAAATTATTATTATTATTAACAAGTGGGACTATTGTATTCATTATATGCTAACAGGAAAGCAGTCCTACCGTAGGCCACCGGCGTTAGCTTCAGCACAGTGTGCAGAGGGCACTTCAGGTACGGCAGCTCTTCTGTGTGAAGACAGACATAAAAAAACCCAGAAGTTTATAAAACTACCAGAATAAAAAAGGAACTCCAAATCCTAAACATCAAATCCAGATACTTTTTTTTTCAAAATATAACAGATATTAAATTATTCTTAATCTGACATTTTTGCTACCGTAACCTGGTCTACAACATGGAAATCAGGTCAGTCAGCCAGAAGCAAAAACACATCTCTATCAGGGCACGATTTAAAGTGTGTCAACTTACACAGAATGAGTCACAGTACACACACACAAAAAAGTACAGTACCTTTTTCAAAACAAGGTATTAATTAGGGCTGGGTGATAAAAATAATCTCGGTAGGGGATCACATAAAGTTTACGTCAAAAGATGATAAGCGCAGGATGTTTTTAATTCGATATGGACAGATCAGACAACCTTTCACCCAGCAGAAATAAACATGACAACAGCCAGTGAGTCTGTAGGCCTGCACATCAAAGTACACACCCACTTCCTACTGCAAAACCCTTTGAGTTACTGGTGAAGAGAGAACAAATGTAGTTGTACTCTTGTGTGTGCCCTTGGGATCCATCCTGGGACCACTCCCATTTTAGCCTATTTATAAATAAGTTAACATTGGTCTGCAAAGATACAGACACATGCAGACAATATCAGAAATGATGTCCATGCAAAAACCCAACAAGAAGCAGCTTTAAGCTCACTGCAACGATGACAAATGCAAACATCAGTTCCTCTATGTTAGGAAGACTGAATGCATTTCAACAGGACACACACAGCATCTGACTGTGATCCCAAAGTCTGTGTGTATGAAAATATCATCAAAGTCATCTCTCATGTTAAATATCTCAGTATTATGCTTGGCTCCAACTTATCTTTCAAATTAGGCAAATTCAGCATGTCTGAAGAAGCTGACTAAACAGAACTTGTGTCCATTATTTGTGTCTGTTTCCACATGTTTTAGGCCCCAAGGCCTCCATGAGGTTCGGTTAAAGGACTGACCTGCTGTTTTGTCCAGGAAATAAGCCAACAGGCAGCGCATGACCGCCTGGTGACAGATGACGAGCACATTCTCTTGCCGCTCCAGCTCCATGATGACTGGCTCCAACCGCTGCACCAGGTCCTCGTAGGACTGCATCAGAAGAAACAAAAAAGGAGGCATATTAGCCGACTGAACTTTGTAGTACTGCACGACAAGAAGCTTTAAAAAAAAAAAAAAAAGTTAAAACAATATCTATGTAATCAAACTGCCATCCAATCCATTCTCTTTACAAATTCTGCTGAATAATTGGCCTCAGATAAACAGATTGACATTTTAGCAGGTGGAAAAATCCATGCAGGCTGTCTAGACCAATGCTAGCTTTAACAAGATTCACCAAAGTCCTACATCAGCACTGTCAGCCTGGGCAGCCAACTACAGGCCACATCCATCTTCCTGTGTTAGATTAATGGAGAGTTAATGGGATGGACTTAAGGCGAGAACAGACCAGAGGGCAGTCAGACCCACAGTAAACAACTTGACCCCACATTTCTTGGCACAAATGAATGCTCATGGAATAATGTGGAGTCTTTGTTTACGGTCATCTGGTACTGAGCCAAATCTGTTTAAGAGGCTGCTCGTCCAAGCGCAGGCTCATTAGCGGAGGGTAAGTGGCCAGTGACCATCTGGATGCAATTTAATCGTGTTTGTCGTTACGTGTGTGTCCCCCTATTCACAAAAGAGGGCAGACACTGCAGTGCGAAATTCCAAGTTTCAAACAGAAACACTATTCATAAGCAAGCTATTTCAATGTTAATATGCAAAAACACACTTTCCCAGTTACATAACCACATCAATCATCAGACTAAACATGATGTAACACATTTTGAACTGACCTCTCCTTTTGGGTACCGATAGCGGTACTTGTCCTGGTCCCGCAGGGCAAACTCCAGAGGGTAGTTGTCCTGGATCTCCTCATACATCAGCTCCTCGCACTCGCCCTGAAATCAAATTCCACAAAAATTAATAAACTAAATTAATGCTGCCCACCACACAGCAGCCTCAGCTGTGCTTAGCTGTTACAAACGCGGCACTTACCGCATCTATCTCGTTCAAGACCTTCCACTGCTCGTAGGGCACACTCAGAGCCTCAGCTGTCTGGATGGTTCTCTTCATCTGACTGGTCCACACCTTCAGGTCGCTGATGCCCTGCGACTGGATGAACTGGCCCAGCTTCTTCGCAAACTGCATGGGGAAGAAAAAGACAAATAATTTCTTTTACAAGCTTGTCCAGTCAGTCGCTTATCTAGTCCACTCCCTTGTTTAAACAGTGTGATGTACCTCTTTGCCTCTGGATGTGAGACCAGAGTCTCCTCCAATGCGACCCTTGACATTAAGCTCGCTCTCACCGTGGCGGCACAGGTAGATGGAGCGCGGTGTGATGTGAATGTTCATGAGGTAGTAGACGATCCGGCTCTGGATGTGATCCAGCACCCTGTTGACCATGTACCGCTGACCCACATCCATGATTTTGATGTAGGAGAGATCCCTGAGGGGAGACCACAGTCATGTTAAGAATTTTGTTTAGCATTGTTTGATGCGACTAAGGAAAGACCAGAGTACAGATTGAGGATCCCCACGTAATAAGCAGTTTGGGAATAAAATTTAACCCTTGGAGGACCCTGGGCGCTGTTTAGGTGCTTTTCACTTTTCATTATTTGATTATTTTGGGTCTTTTAATACATATGGCATAACATTTTGGCTGAGATAATAATCTAATAATAATAATAATAAAATCTTCTTCACTTGTAGTATATAAAAAATAATTCAAGTTTATTTTTTTTTCCCATCCAAAAACATAGTGGCATCATGACCAACACCCCCCCACCGCCCCGAAAAAATTCTAAAAATTAATCTTTTGCATTTATGATCAAGCCTGATGTTGGTTAAAAGAAACTATTCAGTGAAAGTGGAAAATAATATTATTGTATTTTATTTTTATTGCTTGATTTTTAAAAAGCGTTTTTGGCGCTATAGGTTCTATAGCGTGCAGAGTGTTGTAGGGCCCTCCAAAGGTTTTAATAATGGCACAAACCTATTTGCGACTTACAATCTTGATTCTCACAGAGTAAGTGATTCAAGGTACAGTACAAAGGATTTATAGGATCTATTCACAGAAATTAAATACTCATAATGTTTACCTGTGTTTTATTACCTGAAACTAAGAATTGTTTTATTACCTGAACATGCACCTTTTACACTAACAGAAGGAGCAGGCTGTCTTTCACCGGCCCAGAACGAACAAACAAAATACTACTCTAGATAATTCCTTCGGCCTTTTTTGGGGCCACCCAAGGTTCTGCTGCATGTCTGAATGGCCGGGGGGTGGTGGTGGGGGGTGGGGTGGTGGTGTTGGTTTAATAGTTTTGTATTATAAAAAAGGCACATACATTTTTACTCCTCATCTCACTTAAAAGACAATAAGCTCAAACACACAGCACTATTTTACATAATAAATGTCACATAAACCTAAGGAAATGTCTCTGATTTTGAAAAATCTGCCAATATGAGCAGAGGCTGCCAAACAATTGTTTATGATGATGTTTTGAATAAAAGAGCAGAGTGTATATGAAACATCTCATTTGCTAAGCAAGTTATTCCCATATCTTTAACGCAGATCGGACTCTCAACACAAGCTACAAGTTCACCTGTCCAGGACTTCATCCAGTGTCTCATAGGAGTTTTCATAGCACTTGATCCTCTTCATGAAATCTTCCACTGCTTCCTCTGTGTCACAGTTGGTGTAGTCGGGGCTTCCCAGCTTCACTTGCTAAACAATGATACAGCAGAGGAGTGACTGCACGTTCATTTCTTCATGAGATCAAAAAAAAAAAAAAGTTTACTCAAGACACTGACCACTATGTTTTCCTGTATGACATCTGGGTCTTCACACACAGACTCCACAAAGAACACCTGAGAGAAGAGGAGGAGGAGGAAGGCCAAATCAAGCTCAGTAGTGAATGTCAACAAGCAGTGTCGTCTCCCAGAGCTGTGACACAACAAACCTTAAAGCCATTCTGCTCTGCAAACTGGATGATGGTTTCCCTCCTTTCTCTGGTGGTGTTTGTGGCATCGAAAACCTGTTTGAAACATTCAGAAAGAAATGGAAAAGCTTTTTGTTAATGCGCAAAGTATTTAACCAGCCGAACACGTCTAAACTAGGGCGGGCCTGAAAGCCATTTTATAGGCTTCAGACATTCGTTGGTTACTGAACAAACCTTCAAATGTTCGTCCTCACAGAAACACGTTTAAAAGTTAGCAGTACTGCAGGCCTATTCAATGCTCTTTCATAACCGAAAGCTACAGGACTTTCTTGCTCTTTACAGTTCGTATTAGGAGTAAGTTTGTAAAGTATAACGTGATCACTGTTTGCCAACTATACAAACAAATTTCTTCTGTGGAGACAGCGAGACGTACGCTCTCTCACCGTTTCTCTGAGCGACTGGAGGGAACACGGTGGTTCTGCCTCACTGCTTCCTGAGCAGAATGTTGGTTTTTTGTTTTTTTGCATTTTTTGCATTATCTAACCATAAATTACAAACAAACACAACAGTACTGAGATGTTCTGACTAAATGTAGTCCATTTCAAAGTTCGCCTTCATTAAAAAATGCTTTAAAATTATAGAAAGGCCAATAGTAATAACAAAAAGAACCCTCCAAACCCTGAATTGAAATTCAAATGCCTATGTGCCAAAAGAATTTCGAACTATTTGGACGCTAGTTTAAACCAATACAGAATTTAACATCTGACCCACCGCAACTTGGCCTCCTTCTTCTAGGAGATACTGCCGCACATCATTCAATGCTGCTGAAGCACACTGTCTGTACAGAACACACAGAGATAAATGTCACACAGGTGCTGGTTTAAAAAAAAAAATTAAGACAGTCCAACACGTTTTGCCACTCTTACCGCCTGATCTTCAACCCCTCTTCGTTGTCTGGACGGAAGAACTCGAAGGACTTGTAGATCTTCACATACTCTCTCCTGTACTGCCCAACATTGAACTCTAAGAGAAACACAGGCAAGGGTGTTAAACTCGCAATGCACATCCTGAATTAATCTAAATATCCTGAAGAAGGTCTGTTTTATCAGCTATGCCTCTCTTACTACTACTTAAGTTCATAGTTCTGTTCACTGGAGCTAAAAAGCTGGGAAGTCGTACCTCTGGTGGGCACTCCGATCCAGTTGAGATAGCGAGTCAGCTTCTTGGATATATAGGTCTTCCCCCTGGCAGGGAGGCCCACTGTCACAATCAGGGTGGGACAGTTGGTCATGCACACTGGAATGAAAGAAAGACAAAGACTCCTTCAGTCATGTGTCGATCACACATCATGCACATGGAAGATATCAAACTGACTTCAGCGCAACACGTGTAACGCCTCGGGGTGTTGGTTTATCTCAAGGTTTCATCACACCGCCACGATGATGCTGCCAGCCAGAAGCAGACTTATCCGAGACATTGAGAAACAATGCACTTGGCGTCTGCAGAGAGCGGACAGCCAGTTTCCACACACTGAGCCCCAGTGTGTGCACAGATGACTGGGTCAGAGAGCACGACGTCCGCCGTTCCTTTTGTAACACGATTCTGTTTTTTTTACCTGCCTGTCTGTGAACAGGAGGGGAGAGAAATAAGCTTAAAGAAAAAAAAATGCTATCTTTCACAACTACTCTCCTGATATGTGAAGATTTCTTCCAAGTTTGTGCGACTTCATTGGTTTTGACAACCAACTTTTGCTCAATAGCTCACTGCAAAGACATGTGCCCACCACAAGCTCCTGATTTCATAGCACTTTCAAGCCTATTGGTTCAAACATGCGAAGTCACGCCACAGTGGGGAGACGCTGACCACACAAAGAAGTGGCCAATGTGAGGGCAGACGAACTGAGAACAGCACATCCACAGCGCATATCCCTCACATGACCGCGGGGATACAATTACTGTGAACCAAAGGCTGGTGCTTCCCTTGGCAGCTGAGCTGGCACACAGTGACAGTGAGTGAGATGGACATCCCTGGTAACGTTACCAGCTCTTTCTCCTCGATACGAGCAGCCTTCATCTGCGCGAACATCCACTGAATCCTTACATAACTGCGTACCAGATGGCACCAGCAGCACTCTGTAAGCCGCGCTCCCACCGCAGACTTCGAACCGTTACCGTTACCGTTAGCTGGTACACCAAACAGACTGAGATTAAACGTTAATGCTACATGCAGGGGGGCGGATTAGCTCTGATTATTTCAAAGACCACAGCGGGTCTGTCTGTCTGTCTGTCTGTCTGTCTGCGTGGTCGCACATGCCTCAACAAACCTCACAATGGAGAAATAATATCTCTCTAACTGAAACTGCTGAACGTAATGTCCCGGCTGCTAATATTTGCTGCCACGTTGTCCAACGTTAACGTTACGCACCCTTTCTTTGAGAAATGTGTTTTTCAGGTAGGCCATTTTTATACGGCATCCATATCTTCTTGAGCGGGTTCTGCGTGAGTTCCCGCGGATTTGACGGTGTTTTGTCCTCCATTCCGTCTTGCGGTGTGGTGGAGGTACCCGCGGCGGGAACACGGGGCCTTTTCCCGTGATGCAGCTCTGAAGGTGACCGGTGTTTCATCCGCGGTGCTCTGCGGGGATGGAGATAGTCCGGTCTGCTTGTCTCGCTCTCCCTCTCTCTCGGCTGTTGTCACGTGCTACGGCTGGCCGTAATGACTGAAGTACGGGCGCATCACTTCTGCTACCGTAAGTGACAAGAGCTGAACTGAGCCGTTAAAAGGCGCAGGGATGCATTTAGACACTATACGGCAACAACAAAACAACTGTTTGAGCACGAAGCTGGTCTAACATTGCTGCTTCATTGAATTCTTTTGTGTTTTTGTGTGCCCGAATGTGATAACTGTTGACATGTCACAAAAAGGTCTGCGTTAGTGTGCGCACATGTGTACATGAGCGTAGGCTACTTACATTTATGACTTTTTTAATGTTATGTTTCGCTTTACAACTGCAAAGAGTCGGAATGTCTGCTATCAAAAAGCGTCCATGCACGAGGTAAAATTCATCTACATTTTTTCACGATGTAAGATGAAAAATGCACATTTAGGGAATATCTCCTGTCATTGTCTGACTTGTGCGATTAAATGCAAATGTATGGTGGCTCTTGTGAGCTCGTGTCTGAACCGTGTTCAAAACTTTGCATGTGGAATTTTCGCTTTGAATGAAGAAGGGCAAGAAAATTCTGCGTACAAGTCAATGGACGGAAACTCAGTCTGGTCGTCTTCAAAGTAAAAGTCGCGCGTTTTGAAGTTGGCTGTAGGTCAATTTATTTTTAAAACAGTTGACCTAAATAGTCTAACAAACAAATGGCCTCAATAATGAACACAATTCTTAACTGTCATACAGTCATATTAGTTTTACTGTCCTACAACAAGGCCTTAGTGTTAATAAATTGATAAATAACAGGCGTTATTGCTGGACATGTTACAAAATGCTGTGATTCATGTAGGCTTATGATGATTCATCTGTCAGTTAATATTTTAAAAAGAATTTATTCTGATAAAGCTATTTAATCTGTCCAACGTTATAGCGTAGTGACCCCTTACGAGTCTGTGAAAAGAGTTGAGTTGTTAGGGCCAGGCCCTCTTGGTTTTGTCAGTCTTCTTCTTCCTCTTTTTCTTCTTCTTCTTCTTTCAAAGAAATCAAAGTTCCCTTGCATGAAATAAACCAAACTTGACACATAGGTCCAGTCTAATGCCAGACTTCATCAGTTGTAAACACAAGCCAATAGTCCAGATGGTGGCGCTACAGTGACCGTCTAATTTCAAAAACTAAAAATTCATGATAAATCATCCGTATGTGCTACAGCTTCGCAACTTACACACAAATGTCAACCCAATTGTGAAGAAACTTTTGTACACTTCAATGTGGTACAATTCATGAAGTCCATCACTTTGTGCTTTTCAGAAACTGTGAAACTAATGAAACCTATCTCCATCCACACCATACTTGCTGCAGGGCATCTTCAGACTGTCCTACATAAAACGACCTAGACGGATTTTTGATTTATCAAAAATTGAGCCTGCAGGGCATCAAGATGATTTACCGTAAACAGTGCTTTCAATCTTAATGAAAATAAGTGACAAGATTCTGGCGTCATGGCAGATATGGTGTAGTAAATTTCAGAAAAATTGGATTTTTGACAATATTTTGAACTACTGCAGTCAATGAGAATAGAGGGAGACGATCCCTCCCCTTCTGCCTGTTGGTGCTCAGCAGGCCTCTGCCTGCAGGAGCTGCGTTCAGGGAGGGTCGTTAAGATAATGTGGTGCCACCTGTGTGTAAGCTCTCCAAGGCAACAAATATCTGCCTGCTTTCATTCTCTCTCTCGCTCCTCGGATCAACGTCTCCTGGTTTGCTTTCTGCCCTTTCTGCACAATTGTCCACGGGTTCATTTGACTGAGCTATTAGACTTTATGCACAGTTTGTCTTCAGGGGTTTTCTGAAGACCAGTAGTTTCACTTTGGGAATTTTTACACGTGTTTGTCACCCTCAAGTTGATGTTTAAAATCTGCCACATGCAACCATGGTGAGTAAGTGTGAGGCCATCTATGGGTTCACGTCTGGCAGACAGCTCAGCGATATAATTACTTGCCTTTGGTGTCTAAGCTGGAGAGGTCAAGACCCCGTTGATGCAGAGTGAGCATATTAATGCTTACTCAGGCATTCTGTCGTGTGAATTAGATACACACAACTTTGTCATTTGTCTCCCTATTTTTCATCTTCCTCCTTTTCCTCCTTCTTCTTCTTCTTCTTCCTCACCAAAATGCTCAGCCCCGACTCACTACCGTGCAGCAGCCATAATTTTACTTTGAAATTTGACATGAGTTAGTGACTCTGTGCAATAATGTTATGGGATCAAAGTTAAGATCTGCTCCATCAACAAGCCTATTCAAGCAGCTTATATCATAGAAATCCACGCCCACTGTAACACTGTGTAGCCTTTGCATTAAGTCCAGCTGTGACAATCATTGGCAAAGCCTTTATTTTTTTTGTAATATAGCTAATGTAGTTTCTCCAAGGTTGAGCTTTAGGCTATAGGCCCCTTTGATTTTTTGTAATCTGTACGATAAAGCCAGCCAAACACTTCTGATTCAAACCACTGGACTTTCAAAGTGCAGCAACTTTCATGCTATACAGTCCTTTTGATTCTCCCATTATGGGCTTTTTTTCCTGCCATCATTTCTGGGGAAACTGACTGAAATATGACTTTCTAACTGTAATGAATCATGATAAACATTGAAGCTTTTTGTTGTATTCAATTGACCACCGAGTTTAGGCATCATGAAAGAACAAGCTCACACGAGTCAACATACATCTGCAAAGGCACAAGTAGGACTTGAAATTAGGCAAAACCCCATTAAAATGTTTTTTCATTGCACACTGTGAACAACTACAGCTGAATATGACCTCATACAGACCAAAAGGCCTCACTGTCTAACTGCGAAACTACGAATGCCAAAGATTATTTTTGGCACATTGCTTCTGGTTGAAAGTTGCATTAATTACTTTTTAGCATACTGAGGTCAGCAGTACATGAACACAACTATTTTTTCACCTTATGAAGTTATTACGGCGAAGTTCACATGCAGCAGACACATGATACGGCCTCAGCTATATCAAATACTCATTCTGCCTGTTTGCTATGTTTTGGTCTCTACAAAGTCTTGGGGGTGATAGTTTCCTTTGTCCGTCTGCTTTTTGGTTCTGTAGTGCACATGTTTATGGCTGGAAATTGGGTTGTTGAGAGCAGTCAGTTAAGCTGTAAAAACAGTAAATCAATTAACAGAACAGCAGACTTACTTTGCTTTGATTTTGTCACAAGTAGCAACTTCATATTGAACATGTGTCATTTGCTCGATTGTTAATATAAAATACTGATTGGTGCAACGTCAAGAAATGCTAGGAATTAGTTTGCTCCTAAGTTTTGGGCCCAGGGGTATGTCATTATAATAGTGTCGATAGCCTGTGTCTCTAAGGCAACAAAAACAAACAGGAGAATTTAACATGCATTGTTTGAATTGGAGACTCCACAACAGGTTTGACCACAAAAAAGTATTTTAAGTCTTTCAGTAGTGCACACAGCAGTATAAGATTACTGGTAGAACACCTCAGGGTGCTTTTCCAGGGTCACAGGTGTCAAGGAGGTGACTTGGCAATTTTAAAATGCAGCCTATTAGCTCTGTGTGTACTAACATCATCATCATCCTAGAGCATGTCATCAGAAAAAACAATAGGCTACTCACATTACACCTCCTGGGTGTAGGAGGTAAATTCTATGACAGCAGCTATGAAAAGCTGATTGAAAGCTCTTCTACACCCATAGGCCACACTCACACAGGTGTTTTTACTTCACTTGTTATTTCTCTGATTTTATCTCTTCACACTGTCTTGCTGTAGCCATACAGGTAGAACAAATTACACTGTAATCGCTCTTATCAGTGCCTTGAGTTTGGCAAACCTCACATTATTTCAAGCACAGTTTCGCCCAACTGTAATCTGGTGTAATCAGCTGCCTCAAACACCTCACAAGTGTGGGCGTGCACTTTCCCCACATGTGTTCAATATTGCTTAAAGATTACATTTTGTTTGTTTGGCCTTATCTCAGCACCGAAGTTACTTAAGACTTGACCCTGGGCTAAGTTAGCCTATTTCACAGAACTGTTTACCAAATGTTTTGTTAACCCCAAAAAATAAAGGTAAGCACTCAGTGTTATTGTCATTTCAACTATCAGCCAAGAGCCTTACTCTTGCGTTAAAATCACTTGAATGTGAGACAGTCTAGCTGGAAAAAAAGCCCTGACTCGTACTGCAGTTCCCTCTGTTTTGCAGCCTTCATAAGGAGTGAGGTGCAACAACATGTTTTTATAATCTATGTCGTGAAGTTGTTTTTTGTCTTTAGACTATTTAAAGTAGAACATGTGAGCTGTTTCTAATCTTGAAAATGGCTTTTGGTCGATTGTGCTTTAAATACAGCACACCAAGTCATTTTAATAGTAAAATAGAAGTCAACAAAAAACTCTGTCTCTTATTAGGGGGCCTTTTCATGGAAGTTTTGGATTCGTGACAGCAGGCTTAAAAACAGGTGTAAAATGTGCCATAACCAATGGCTGAGTTTCATGGAGCTGCTTCAGTTTCAGTCCTATTTTTGAGTGTGCTCACTCATTTTCACTGCTTCCCTGAACACTTGAAAAGAAAAGAGCCTTTGTTAATGTAGTGACATCTGTGCTTTTCCTGCTGTAACAAAATGTAAATGTTTTGAGTAACGCTATCTTCAATATCTTTTATAGCTCAAAGCATACACAGATATAATCAGCGCTGACAAAGTGACATGTTTTAATGCATTATTCTCTTTTCATTAACAACACACACACTGACTGTTAACATTGACTTACAGACACTGACGGGAGACAAAACTCTGTGCATGAGCTGACAATGTCCATGAGGTGGCAGCATTACACCTGTGAACCTCCAGAATATGAGAGACTCATGTAATGCAGAACTGCAACTTATTATATGTTTCCTACGGATGTAACGCTTATAATGTCTACATTTCATTGAAGACAAGGTGTCAGATAATTAGCATTAAGGTGTTTCAAATATTCTGTCTATCTCAGGTGAACAGAGCGCCTGTCAAATAAATAAAACCAACTACATGTTAATGGCCAGCATAAATACAGCAAGAAATCTAGGCGCTGTGATGGACAGTGACCTTACTTTCTAATCACTAAATCAGCTTTCTACCATTTAAAAAAAAAGTCCAAACTTAGGGGCTTTCTTTCACTTCCTGATGCGGAAAAACGAATACATACACCTACATCAAGCAGGCTAGATTACTGCAATGGTCTTTTAGCTGATGTTTCAAAATCCACCAGACATAAACTACAACTAATCCAGAGCGCAGCAGTCAGGGTTGATTTTAAAGTATTTTGAATTGTGTATAAAGCCCTACACAACCTCACTACACACACACACACACAAACACACACCAGCCAGGGCTCTCAGGTCCACACGCTGTGGTCTGTTGACTATTCCATGTACATACTCCAAAGCAGGGGAGGCTGCTTGTTGTGTTTACACTCCAAGTAAATGGAACGCCCTGCCTGGGGACCTGAGACGGACTCCGGCACTTCACACTTTTAAAAGCAGATTAAAAACCTTTTTTCTCTCGTCAGTCTATGGCCAGGTTTTGGTGCGTTTGTGTTTGTGTGTGTATGTGTGTGTGCTGCTTGTACTTACATTTGTATGTACACAACTCCGTTTAACCTGAATTTTGTGATTTCTTGCAAGCAACTGGCTGCTCTTCTGACAGCGTCTTGATCAATTGTGTGAAGCCCATTGCACTGCTCCGTGCATGAAATGTGCTATATAAATAAAGTTTGACGTGACTTGACATGACTACATCACTGTCACAATGGCCTGAGAATTTACCATGGCGACAAATCCGTACCACACTAACAAAAATGGAACATGATAAGCTTTACAGAGAGGGGACTTTTTGCAGAAATGCGTTGAATTAGAGCATGCAGGTGCGCCTATAGCTGCTGTACATGTTCAGGTTAGTGGGCCTATCTTGTCCTACTGTTTATGTGGTCATTGTGGACTCATAATAACAACAATTATTATTATAATTAGGTTTTAGAGTCTGCCTGGTGGTATTGCAACAGGGCCTGTGACCTAAATATAATAAGATGGAAGGTTTCTAATTAAAAAGCTCCTCCTCTCTCAAATTCCCTGACTGCTAGTAGACTATAATATATGTCAGGTTCTTCAGGTCCACAAATAAATGGCACACTAACTCAATCCGGAGGTATATTTTTAGCTTTTGCAGCCACATAACACAAGCACACTGCACTGCACTGAAATGAAAACACTCAAACTTTGGTACATGCTGTAAGAGTTGGTTACTCAACACTTGGTGGGCTATTTAAAGCGGCATATGTGAGCTACATAAAGCTTGTGTAGGCTCTGTGAAAAGAACACACAGTCACCCTCACGTACACTGTGTGAAATCAGTCAAACGAGGTGTGTGCATGCTGTGTGCGTGTGTGTGTGTGTGTACACTATGAACAGGAAACAGATCTGCGTGCTCTTCCCAGCAGGCAGCTGCCAGGCTGTGATTGCAGCTAGCAGCCTTTAGCCTGTCATATCGCCCGCTGCACGAGGCATTTCCCAATATAGCAGACTATGTTAACGTTACACTAAAGCGGCGCTGAGCGCGGGGAGCTCGCTGCGGCTCGCCAGCCAACAATGTTTGGGGATAACATGCACGGCTGCAGCCTGTGAGCGCCCACAACAGCCGTAAACACAACAAAACAGCAAGAAAACACAAAGTGCGGCGACATCTGCATCGCGATCAGTCTGTGGAAAGTTCAAATAATGTCCACATAATAATAATAAGAAGAAAATAAAGCAGTGAGATCAGCCGTCCACACGAAGCGCTTAAATTGTTGGTTTGTTTGGGGTTTTTTTATATCGCCAGAAGCCCCAAAACATCCGCCTGCCTCTTCATCCTCTCTGTCACAGCACAGTAAGTGCTGCTGTTGTAACTGAGGCCGCTTACTATTTTAAAAAAACAGAGGTTGTCGCTTGGAGCTGTTATGTAGGGTAAAGGTCTCGGCGGCAGCGCCAGCACACCGACTCCTGTTTACGTCTTGGACGGCTGCTCGACCTGCCCCTCGCTCCGTCCTCTGCTCGAGATAAACACTTTTAACTCTTGCAAGTCCACTAAAGCGGTCAAAGCGACGTCTCTTACCCGCTCTGTCCCGGTTCTGTGTGAGCTTGGCTTGGCTGGAGCAGCCTCTCATCATGGGCGTCTGTCTGATGGAGCGCAGCGGCTGACGGTGCGTACGTGCAGCAGCAGCAGCAGCAGCAGCCTGCGGGGCGCTTAGTACACTACACTGATGCTGAGGCTCGCTGTGCACACACCCACCGTGTGCGTGTGTGAGCGTGTGTGTGTGGGACCTCAGGTCTGGAGGAAGGCTTTCTCCAGAGCTGGAGGTAGCGGCCTACCTGCCCCCTCCCACACCCCACCCACTCTGACAGCTGGGTGATGTCCTTGGCAGCACTGACAAGAGTCGCACTGTTTCCCATGGTTACAATAAGAATATTACACTATCACTACAGCAAACAGTCACTCAGCTAAACTACACAGGTCTATCACAGACAGGTCTGAGCAAATATATTGTAGGATTCTCCTTAAATTTTAAGGAAACCACACATTCATTGTCAAATGTGACTATAACAGGAAGTGTTAACAACATTTCCAGCAACAGACAAACTTGCAGAACTTGTTTCTTTTGCAGTCCTTATAGAGGTATTCACCATGCTTAATACCAAACAGCTAAGTGTCACAGCTGATTCATATTTTTTTTGTTTGTTTTGTTTAGGCAAATAAACAGACCAAGAGTTGTGGTACTTACATCATCAAATTAAAACCAAGTCTCTAGGAACTGATCTGAGGCAACTTAATAACACAAATGACACAACGACACACCTCGACTGCTTCCAGTGCTGCGATTACAAGTGTGTTGTTAAGTAATAATGTGTTAGTGCCAGAGAGGACGCCAAGAAAATTATCAGCAGTGACTGTGCATTGAAGTTACAGAAAGAACAGTCACATGAAAGAATCAGAATGATGTGGCAAAGCTCTAAATCTTTCAGGAGAGGCCTTGGTGCATGAGGGCAAGGTGGACACCGGTGTGAGAAGCTACTGCAGAGGTTTCCAAACTTTTTTAGCTCGAGACCCAAAAGAGACGTTTGATGTTTCTCCCAAACTTACAACAATACATCATGTATTGCAAGTTAATCTATATTAATACATAAAGTGTTGATAAAGGACATAGCAACCTATACAAGAAGTTTTTGTATTTCATCATAACTGCACATCAGAGCAATAATCTGATTTGCTGATGTTACATTTTTCAATATCTCACACAGCATGTAGCCTACATACAAGCCTGCATGTCTCATGTGTGTGGGAGGCACACAGCATCCGAGCTGTACAGACCGGCCGTGCAAAAAATCTGCTCTTCTTCCAACTGGAGACCCAATGAAAGCAGATCGGTGACCCATTCTGGGAAATTTGTTGAAAACTCATCTACAGGATTTTTAATGGTTCATATTTTGCCCTCAGTTTAGAATAAAATGGAGAGATTTGTGTCAATCATGACAAATAGACAGTCAAAAAAACTTAAGGAAATAGTTCAGTGTCTCGTATGTTCACCGTAACAGCTGTGAAACACAGGAAAAGAGCCGATGGAAGGTCAGACACTGAGGTTCAGACATTGTGAGGCAGGACAGAAAGGGGAAGAAACAGTTGAAGGTCAGATGGCTCCAACCAGACCTAAACACATTCCTCCCTAAAGGGCAAAGTGATCCACCCCCGCCCCCCATAACTAAACGGTAGGCCTCAAACATAAGCCTCGCATACCTCCCTACAGATTTAGGATATTTTAATTCAGTTAGTTTTAGTTTGGTTTATACTTTTACATTTCATTTTA
>JAQLOL010000012.1:25826503-25851989 GCA_029783665.1 Naso thynnoides | reverse complement strand
TATATATATATATTTATATATATACACACACACACAATCACACACACATATTGGATGGAAACAGTATGAAAGTGAAATCTTTATCTTTGAGAATTGATGTTGTATTGATAGTAAATCATGTGACTTCCGTCTTTCACATATAAGCACTCACTTTTCCCACTTCACCATACTGTCTATTGTGTGTGCTGTAAATTTTATGTGTTGACTTAGAATCACGAAACCAGATAATGTAATCTGAAGAATAAAACAAATGGGTGATTGAAATCTGCTTTCCCTTACACTTAGCACCAAAACACACATTTGTTTTATAATGCGTAGGAAACACGTCTGCCAAAATACCATTTTCCCCTCCATTTTAAAGGTCAAACAGATCAGGTAGCCTTGCCTGAACAATAAAAGACTGCACTTACCATAGAAGTCACACAAACATCCTGACAAGCTTTGGCCAACAGGTTTATGAAGCAGTACGGCGATTTATCTGAGCACTCAGCCAAAACAGGGAAGTGAATGCTTTCTCAAAGGCTAATGTGATGGAAATAGCGAAACTGAGCGCTGAGTGTAAAGCCCCCCATCACTTCCTGTGTCGACCATGTGCTGTAGTTTCTGTACTTTACATTCCTTTACAGTATCTACATAACTGAAACACAAAGGGCTACAGCTTTCGGCAGTCTGCAATTACACCCCCTTAAAGAAAATGATGTGCCATTAGAAGTGGGAGTGTGTTTGGCAGGCAGAGAGATGGCAGATTTAGGGCGAGTTATTGATTGGAAAAGTGGGGTCTGTCACAGCACATTAGTTCTCAGGGGAGTAATCCACAGCAGGTTGCTGTGAGAAGCATCTGCTGCTGGAGAGAAGTAATTAAAAACAGGATGTTGAGGCAGTTGCCATATAAACAGGAAATAAGACGGTGGTAATAGACACTTCACGCTGATGCTGTGAGATGGTTTTACACCACGTGGACTTAATGGATGCAAAGCGCATACCTCAGGTGAAAAGCTCAAGGTCAGTCAGGACCTGGACTGAATACAGATTAATGTGTGCGATTAATGTGTGCGTGAACTGGTAACAACTATAAATTAGGACATTTGGCTCAAAGAGCATTGTGCAATCAAAACTTCTTCCCTGTCTCTCCCAACTGGTACTTTCCAGTCCAATTATAAATTGCGCTTGTAAAACAGAGAGTAAATCATACTTTACCACAACTTGCAGCATTTCCTCCTTTGTGCCTTCTGTCTGCTTTGATGCTGAACTTCTTTCCATGCTTGCAACATTTAAAAATGTTCATATGTTAGCTGCTCATTCAGTCTAATCTTTATTCCAGGGAAATAATGATCTATCGGCTTGTCCTCTCGATGTGTCTTAAAAATCTCATGCCAGATGGTACTTTGTGTTCATTGCAATATGTTGTTATGACAACAGTCTGTGTGATGTTTTCCTCTCTTTGATACTTGTCATGTGGTTGCCTCAACAGTCCCTACTCCATAATAAATCCTTGATATTTGTTGGTCACCTTTAACATAAACTATGAGCATTTATATCTATTTAGACATCAGGGTCTGTCTCATACTGTACTTACTTTAAATGGTTTTACTTCACACTGCCATACACGTTTCACATGAAACAGAAATTTTTTTGAAAAAAAAAAGATGAAATGATACTCTTGTTACATCTATCAAAAGGCCTCGAGTTGTAAGGTCTGGGGGACAGTATTTTAAAAAAAAGCATATTTCACTTCCTGTAACATAACCTCTTTACTCTGTTCTACACTGTCCTCTAGAGGTCAGAAACATTCACTACAACATTGTCAGAGGTTTTGGTAGCAGTCTGGGCCCAGTATTGATTTATTCTTGAAATAATCAATGTCTTATTAGTGCTATAGGCTATTATAATGTAACAAATATTGTTACATTTTTGGCAAGTGTTTTAGAAAATGACTTAACAGGCTTTAAAGCTACAAAACAAAACAAAAATATTAGTGAGATCTCTATGTTATGTTTTTACAAACTGAGTATATATTCTTTACTGTTAAAAATACTAAAGATGATCCTAATAATCATTTAATGTACCGTTCTTTCGCCACTTCTCTTTCTTTACCCATCCCTCTTTTGTTGGTCTTCTGTATCAAATGGTGCTAACTTGCCATTTTCACAGAAAAAAACAGAAATACCACAAAAGTTACCAACCTCAAATAATCTGCAAAATCTAGAAAGTTTTGAACAGCATGTGTATGTGGCAAAGAAGAGCTGCGAAACTCATCTCCTTGGAGCAATCTGTTTGTGATGTCACAGACAATGCATGTTTTGCATGTCCTGCTCATGCTTAAAAGGAATTCCCCTACTCTCAAACTTTGCGCAGTATTCACTCTGGATTTAAAAAAGCACTTTAAGTATAGAATCAACGCAGAGAAAGTGCTTCAGTTCTAAATTCCTCCTAATTTAATGGATGATTATGCATTTATATAATGGACATAATAAGAATATTTGAATAATAGAAAAAAAATCTACACCACTGACACTGCCCTGTGTTTGAAGGTATAAAAATACTGTGTTAAGTTATTTGATGCTCCCAACAGATTCCTTTGAGACAGACAGGGTCTTTAATCTACAACAAAGTCTAGTGGGGAAATGGAGTGATAAGACAGATGGCAATTAAAGGTGTGAAATACAGTGTTCATTGTAATAGCTAGAATATCAGCAAGGGACACGTAAACTGTAAACTAAAATGAAAAAAATGTAAAAAAGTGTGAAATAAATTGTACAAAGAGGTGAAGATGCATAATATTGCCCCAGTCTGTTTTGCTAGATCGCCAAAGAATAGTAAGTTTACTGCATTTAAGTGCCCAGAAAGAGACAGGATCAAAAGGTATGAAAGTGTGTGTGGAACATAAACATTTGATTTTACTGTCTATCTTTAGGTTTGGTTGATTCAGTCAGGGATTCTAGTGGGATTTATACTCCTTGTCTTTTCTTCTCTTGTTGAATGTCATCCAAATGGGCAGACAATGTAGTTTGATGTTGTGCTGCTGATTTATGTTAAAGCTATGGTCTACGATACGAGCTGGGGGGCGGGATCGTGGAACACGGAGGGAGGGGTGAGTGAGGGGGGCGGCAGGATGGGCAGGATGCGTTTTTCAAATCTGTCTCAACAGCCAAACTGGTTTTCAGATCGTAGACCATAGCTTTAAGGTGCTTTCTACACTGATCTGCCATCACAACCTCAGGAGACCTCGCACATGTGACGCATTATGCTATATGCAGGCACTGCAAGAACTGCCATGAGAGCAGGACAAACTCGGAAAACTCAGTTTTCTCTGTCAATATATCACAAACTGAGGAATGTATTGCTTCCATAAACTACAACTGAACCACTTACCATCAACATGGATTGGACATCCACATGACCAGTGGTGGATGCTTTAGCAGGGAAAGATTTAAGTCTCTTTCCCCAAAATAACCTTTATTTTTTCATTATCTGTTCCCTTAAGGGCTATTCTATAATAAATCACTAAATAATTTGGAGCGTAGGGAAAAATAAACAAATGTGGACAGAGTAGAAGAAAACTGTGACAGAACATTATTCTGAATTACAGAAAGGTGAGGATGTCCCTGGTTGAGGAAATACAGATATCAGACTGTAAAAAATCTACTAAAATGTCGGAAGCCTTGTCTGGAAACCGGAGCTGAGAGCTCTGGAAACATAATCAAACTCTTCATCATTTCTGGTTCATGACTTGAAGCCACTTGTCGGTTGGATCCAGACTATCTACGCAGACAGAGTGCAGCGTCTCGATTTGATCCTTTCTGAGAAGTGGTTGTTCAACATTGCAATATGTGACATTTTTACACAACATAGCGTTGCTCAATGCAGAACCGAACATTGACGTATTGTGTACGTATCATGTTGGAGAAATGTTCTTTGTACAACTTATCATTGCAGACTTGTTCACTCAGCTTGTTGTGAAGGAATGTTTAGTTCTGCTCATGATTTTTGCTCCTATTCTCAGCCACTGAAAACAATGTGCCATTGCACAACGGAGACGTTTTGTACAGTCCTAATAAATAAACCCTGCACTGGCTTGATAAGAGCAAACAGCATTCATGTTCTTTAAACACATTTCTTTGTGTAAATCATAGAAAAACAGTTGGGAAGAATGGTACAGGTAAGTGTGTGTGTGTGTGTGTGTGTGTGTGTGTGTTCTAGCTGTGACACTGTGGCATGTATAGTACCGACTAGTTTGTGACCTCTGTTTCCCCCTGGTGGCCATTAGGGGGTAATGAAGTTGGTGCAATATGAAAAATTCACCTCAGTTTTGAACATTTTAAATTGTCTCTCTTGTTGAAGATCGTAAATTGTTAACTGACAATGTTCCTCTACTGGCTTTCTTGGTGCTGTATTGTGGTCAATACAGAGGGACTCTGCTGTGTTACTCATGAGAGTCAGTTTACTGGTCCTTCAGAATACTGCTCGGAGTGTGAAAACACTTCAAATCTTCTGCTGCATTGGAGCAGCTGTGTGAAGACTGAAAAGATGACCTTGATGATGTCACAGTGATGGCATTAGGGATATCTCAGCTTGGGCATGGACACTCCAGATTTTAACAGAGAGCATTACAAACTGAAAGAAAGGAGTTTGATGGATAAGGGTATTTGCAAAGCATCCAAAGTCTATTGAGTTGCATTATGGGTAATGTATGATCCAGCACTTTTAGAGGTTTCCCTAATCTAGAGTTGTCCAGGTATCTTGGCCTCTGCTCCATTAAAGCTGCAGTCGGTCACTTTGAGGTAAATATCAATAACCTTTTGTGTTCTATTTGGGAAAAAATTTTATAATACCCATAGACAGCTATTAGTAAGTGAAGTGGTCTGAGAGTATCGTGGGATCTCTGTGTTTTCCCATCATGCCTCTGTATTCAGGATTGGTAAAAAATACTATCACTCCCATTCTAATTGCCCAATCAGTGACGCTGTTGGTACTCTCTGTCCTAATTTGCCGGTCAATGCTGTGCTTCTTATCGTTAGGTGATGTTGGTATGGGCTCCTGTCCGTGTCTTACGCTCCGACTCGTCTCTGCCAACAACAGAGTGTCTGCAAGCGACACCGTCAGTCGGCTCAGGACCAGTTTACTCCACTTCAGTTTTCCCTGCAACCCTTTCTTCTCGGTTCAAACTGGACTTAAAAGAGAGAGCGACAACAGACGAAATAAAACGCAAGCCGGCGCAAACGGCAGCCGTAAAGTTGTTTCCGAACAAGTCTCAGGCTTCAGCTAACATTAGCTTGTGAGCTCGTTAGCAGAAGTCACTTACTGCAACTTTAATTTTGAACTTTTTTTTTTTTACCTGTCCCTATAATTAATGGTTATATACAACTTAATTACTGGAGTGCAACTGTATCGCTAGGGCCAACCTAAAGCTTTGAAAGCTCAGCAGTGACAGGATGCAATGCAAATGAGTGACCATAGGGGGGCAGTGTTGTTATGCCTCTGACCTTCACATCCTCCCACATCTCTCTGTCTTCAGTCAGAACCCGAGTGGTGTGAAGCGGCGTGGAGGGAACCATCATGGACTGCTGCAGAGTGCAAATACACACACACACACACACACACACAAACACATATACACACACAGATGAAAATATGAGCAAACAGATGC
This sequence comes from Naso thynnoides, assembly GCA_029783665.1. NCBI lineage: Eukaryota > Metazoa > Chordata > Actinopteri > Acanthuriformes > Acanthuridae > Naso > Naso thynnoides. Next base: position 25,846,342 of record JAQLOL010000012.1, on the reverse strand, counting down.
ACAGACAAACAGGATGCAGTAAAGGAAGTATAACATTTTAATCTTAACTGAATAAACAGATACTTACGTTAATCCAGGGGTGGTTCATAAATTGAGTGATGGTCATTCTCTCATTAGGGTCTGTTTTTAGAAGCTGATGGATCAAATCTTTTGCTGGAAGAACAAAGGCAATGCAAAGATAATTATTATTACACTATTAATAGCAACACACACACGCATGCATGCAAATCTTGCATCTGTTTTGGGTACATTGTCATTGGACACGAACATGAGAGGCCAATCGGATTTTCAATGAGCTACCGAGTTATAATTTGCTGTAAGTCTTTATAAGTGAAATAACTCTCTGAAAGCACCTAAAATACATGTTGGTGTGTGTCAGAGATGAACCAGAGTGACTTCAGAGCAGCGCTATACTTGAATCAATGCAAACAGAGACCATGGTTAAAGCTAAACCATAATATGTTACCTGTCTGTGGAGACCGCACTTACATAAGGACAAAGGAAGCTTAAAGAAGTGATATAGTACAAAGATTTTCTGACCAGCCACAGTCAGTCACACACTGAGGTTTCGGGTTTCTATGTGAAAATGTCTTTGACTTAGTTAAGCAGTAGGCCAGTGCATGCAGAGTCTGTTATTTTATGGTTTCCTGTTCCTGATTGTGGTGCTGCAAACTTGACACTGACTCAAATCATGCCCACCGTTGCAGGTAATGATGGCAACACTGTACACACATCAGACAGGGCAGTTTCAGATCATTTTGTAAAATTTCACTTTGTTGTCCAAAAGAAAACCTGATATACTGACACAAGATGAACACTGTATGCTGCTGCCATCATCAGGCAAAGAGCTGAACTGGTCTGACAGTATTGACAGACAGCTTGGTTACTCTGCTCGGTCTCAACAGAAAAAATGTGTGTTGCTGAGGCATTACCGTATCCGACTGTTGACTACCTTGCTCTCGGACCATGTCGGGACCTGATTCTCTGCACATTGTCCGGAGTTTTTTTGTGAAAGGGGCTTGTGTCTCGCTCTTAATTTGTGACTTTTTTTAAATATGCTGATGACACAACAGTAGTAGGATTGATTGACCAATCAGCCCACAGAGCTGAAGCTGAGGCCCTGGTGGTATGGTGTAGGGAGAATGATCTGGTTTTTATACATTGATTAGACAAAGACATCTTTGATTTCAGGAAGGGTGGGGCGGTCCACTCCTCTGAAGTGGGAGGACAACACCAGCCTTATCATCAGCAAGGCCCACCAGAGGCTTCACTTCCTGCGCCCGCTTAAGAAGCTTGATGTGGCTAGAGAGGAACTGCTCCAATTCTATAGAGCCAAGGTGGAGAGTGAAGTACAGCAACACAACCGCTCTGGAGAAGAGACAGAGAGAGTGGTGCGAACTGCCTCTAAAATCATCGGTTGTGACAATCCATCTGTGACCTCCGTCTATGCTGCACGTATCACCCACAAAGCTTAGAAGACGTTTGCCATCCCCTAACTCCCTGCTAGTTCCATCTTCCAACTCCTTCCTTCCAGAGGGAGATTCCAGAGTCTGAAGTGTAACACATCCCACCTCAGAAATAACATGTACTCCGATGCCATTATGCACCTTAAAGTCACTATGAGGAACTTTTCAGTATTTATGAAACAGTCTCATGATTCCTCTGGTGATTATGAATTTCCTGTAACAGTGAATGAGACCCTTAGTGAAAAGACTGCTGTTTTTATATAATTACTAATAATGGGTCTCAATCCCTGTGAACTCAGACCAAACAATTTATTATTATTATTATTTTATTTCGCTGTTCTGTGCAATGACAGTAACGTAATTATATTCTCTGCCTACGGCTGTTAGTTTGCACCTTAGCATGTAACGTTAATGCAAATGGCTGTGTAATATTAGCCTACAGAAAATAGAGGTAATGGGTCTCAGGGAACATTATTGCCATAACAACTGGTTTATAATTTATTTTTCAGGCACATATATATACATTACCTCATTGTGATCCATCCTGCGGCCTCTCTTTCACTCATTTCGAAAACGAATGTACAATAGTCATCGTCACTTTAACAGTAACGACCAGGGATTTTGTAGGAGGAAAATAAGCTCCGGCAAACACGCACTTTAGAAATGCTTTGCACTGAACACTTTAGGGGATGTTGCAATAGCACAAGGCACTTCAGTGTATTTTAGCATTTTAAGATCCTCATTGCTTTGAATGAGTGTAAAAATGTGTTGTTTTTGTTTTGTTTTCTATATGTATGTGTGTTTGTCTGTTTTTAAGGTGCACTGCTCTGAGACAAGTTCCAATCAACTGTGTGTTGACATGGCAATAAAGTAATGAATTGTTGAACTGAACTGTAAAACACTTTGACAAATTCTTGATTATTTGGGCCTTATTTTAGATTTGGTAAATGTTATACATTAATCTATGTCTTCATTGTGAAAAATATGTTTTGTTGGCGCAGAAATATTTGCACGGGATTTGTATTATGACAGAGAAAGCTGAGATCACTAGTATTCTCTCGACATGCATATAAAGACACATCGTAATGCCAAATGTAAACTGATGAGGACGCTGCCCACTTGTGCTCAGATTACTTAGGAAAGGTTGCTAATTCCAGCTATAAACAAGGTATGTGTGTGAGTTTTCTCACCTTCCTGTGACACATCAGCCCACTCTGGGTTGGGGAATTCATATTGGCCCATCCTAATCCTCCTCTTCATCCCTGGAGAAATGGCCTGGCCCGTGTTGGAGTAAAAAGGAGGGAAGCCACACAACCTACAGAAACAAACACATTCGGACAGACAGAACAGCTTTAAACCCTTGTAAAGATTCACTAAAACTTTGTGTGAAGGTATCCATCAATGCACAGAACGCATTATAAAACCACAGTACTCACAGGATGTACATAATGACGCCCAGAGACCACATGTCACATGACTTGTCATATTTCTCTGGGCCCAAAACCTCAGGAGCTTATTGTTAGCAAAACACAAACACACAGAAACAGATAAGAGTTAGAACAGAGATCAGCAAAAACCGTGGCTGCAGACACTATATTGGTTGTCCTGATAAAAAAGCAACATAAAGCACCTTACCCACATAGTACGGTGTATAACAGGGGGTCTGCAGAGGGTTGTGTAGCGTGGTCTCCTTAGCGAAGCCAAAGTCTGTTAATTTAAGAACTGCATTGCTTTCTTTAGTCGTGTACAGCAGGTTCTCCGGCTGAGGAGGAAGGAAAAAAATGAAAAAATGTCCTTTAACAACACAGAACTGATCATATTCCTCAGGATTTGGGTGTTTATCTTTTGCTTCCAGCACCTTGACATCTCTGTGCGCGATATTGATGTTGTGGAGGAAGTCGATGGCCGTGCCGATGTCCCTCATAATCTCAGAAGCCTCTGGGAGGAAAAGAGGAAAACACACTCTCTCAAACCAGAAGCAGTTCCAGTCTCACACAATGAATGATGCAAATTAAACAGAAATGATGTAAAAGAAAGGAACAAATGTTTACATTCTTCTTCTACTCTGTACTTTCCTGTCTAATGTTATCCAAGATGTCTGCCTTCACTCTGTTCTGAAATTACTGGACCCTTCTCTCTCACACATCCTGTACTGTTTTTAATAACGTCCATCCATCTCTGAGTCCTCACCTTTCTCTGTGAAGGCCTGATCTCCCCTGGCCTGGATCCGACTGAACAGCTCCCCTCCCTCCATACTGGTGACACACACAAACACACACACATACACACACACACACACACACACACACACACACAATTTACAAGTTACTTAAAAAAATGTACGATTTTAGGGTCCCTCATTTAGTACAAAATTTTTGTCATAATAAATGTTTATTTTTTTCATGTTTGTTACTTGTAATTTATGTTAACTTCTTTTCTGCTTTTAAAGTCACTCAGCACAGTGAAAACACTAGGAAACATTTATGACTAGAGTTAAATCAGGGCTTGAACAAAAACCAAAATGTGTTTGTGTTCCATAAATGCGTCACAGTTACAGTATGACACAGTAAACACAGGTGCGCAGGCAGCAAAAAAAAAAAAGGTTATCCGATTATAAACACAGAAATGGTATTTTTGCAGAGAAACACTAAATCATTACTTGTATATATGTCTTGTTTGTCCACAGTGCAGTGCTTTGGATTTCAGCCACGACCTGAGTCATTTAAACTAAAAACAACAACTGAGGGATTCCAGTCTAAGCTTGTCGTTTCTTGCAAAGAGAAATAGTAACTGAAATTACTGTGTAAAATAGTTTTCCAGTGAAACAGAAGTAACCTTGATCAAAGGCAGGAGAAGGAAGAAGTACCAAAATGTTCTTATTGAGAAGAACTGACAGGGTTTTTTTATGAAGAGGGCAAGAGGCGGCTTTTTTTTTTTTTTTGACAAAGTAACATTTCATACCTGAACCCTCTGACCTACTTCTTTAAAAGTTCAGACATTCAAAACATGTTTCAGAATCAGATGTTTGAGCTTCCCACTCTACTTTCACAACTGCACATCAAGCAGATCTCTGAAACTCTGCCTTCGCCTCCTTCGAAAAATTCGAATTTGTGTGACGTGGATGTGGATTATTTTGAATTAAGTGAGAGTGTAGGCCTATTTTTTGTGGTTCATGAGCGTAGAGATGAACAGATAATTGACAAGAGAAATGTGATGAAGCGCTGAATTGACTACTGCTGTCCTTCTCTGACCTTCGCTCATTCAGGAAGTAGCTCACAGCAGCGACAGATTACTAAGAACACACACAAAAACCAACAACAGACAGTACTGCACAAACAGATGCTGTGTCAATAAATGAGGTGATGAGAACCAGTAACTGTTTAAAATTCCCTCAAACAGAAGAGGGTTTCTTTCCTCTGCTGCTACTCTCTGTGGTTTCTTGTTTTTCCCCTGGATGGCTTTTATTCACTCACAAGTGGAAGAGACGGCAATAAAAAGTACAAAGCTCAACAATGTGTGTGCACATTGAAGCAGAAACACTCACACACAAACACACACACACACACATTGTTGAGTCACTTGAGGTATTACTTGAAACGGTTTGTCATGATGTTTAAAGCTCTAACACTGCATACACACACACACCACGAGAGTGCTGTGAGATCTATTTTGTTATTATGTACGCCTCCCAACATGGTGGGAAAACTCATTTAATTGACTGATATGTTAATGCGAAAAGAAAAAAAAAAGTTGCCCCTGACATCCACCTACAGTAAAAACAAGAAGCTTTACAAGTCTGTCATGAGATGTGGGTGGATTTGTGGAGATGATGCTATGTAGAGAAAATATGTGCTCTGATTCATTACAGATATTTTTTTTATTATCACAAGACAAATGTGAAATTTCCAGTGGAAACCTGCAAGCCTCCCGGTTTCTTGTTAACTGTTGACAAACAAAGTGCATTTGATAAACCCACTTCATCCGTTTTCAAATCTGAACTCCAACGCAGAGCTGAAATTTAGCGTCACTTTATACCATGGTCTTGGTGAACATGGACACCTATGAAACTCCTCAGGTAGTTCCAGTTAAACGGTCTGTTCACTGTTCCAAATTAATGCGCTTCAGCTGCAAACTCTGCGACTTTAGGACTTCGCAGAGGCAACTGTCCTACATGCATTTATTCCTGATAACGGACACCTTGTCAGGCATTATCCCTTCCGTAAACTCTGACACCAGTTTTGAGCTTTTTTACAAAATAGCAAAAACTATTTAACAGAAATAATATCTCTTCTTTCTGACTGCTTCGTAAGAATCCCAATAAACAGCCTCACTGAAATTGGGTTTTTTTTAATAAAAAAAAGTTTGTAAATGATTCTATTGATAGCTACAGGAAGTATAAACCCTTCTCCCCCCAAGAGCCACTACCTCTAGCTTTGGAGTGCCCTCCAACAGGTAGTGTCCCTTCACAACATAGTGAGAAGGAGTAGGGCTGAAATCTTTACTTAGGTAATGGGACACCACTCGTTACATAAGCAGTGGCATGATGTTATCATGCTGCTCCGTTTAATGAATACACAGAGAAGAAATGAGGCGAGTAGAAGACGTCTGGGACACATCATAAAGCTGGTGGGTTTCCATAAGGTATGTCGACTTCGGTCACCCCCTATGTTTGGAGTCTGCATCTGAGAAGTGAGTTTGGAGGGCTAGATCACCACTCCCCCTTGGTCCTAGAAAGAAATGGAACACTCTACCATCTGGAGAATCTACCATCTCTACCACGCGCAAAATGGAGAAGTAGGGCCAAGGGGGGGAATTGGGACAGGGTTCAAGTTTATCTGAGAAGTATGGAGGCATATTAAGGAGTTAAAACATTTTCAAGAAACCCATTCAGCTAACTTAGGAGGTGCGTCTCAATTCAAGGGCTGCATCCTTCGAAGACCGCAGCCAACCAAACTTTGTAAGTGTAGGGGCATAACGATACATCGATGTATCCATTCACATTCCCAAAATCAAACTACATCGATAGGTAAACGGTCAGTTGTCCTTCTTGTGTGACATATAATGATCTAAAATCATTTTTTAAAGCATAAACCAACTGTATCGATATTAAGAATTTGTGCCTTGATAAGATGTCAAAATTAGATGTCAAACGTTGTTAAGTGGATGTATTTTTCACAGTTATAATGGTAAATAGTTGTAAATGTTACTCTGGTTCATTCTCTGATGTTCCGGGCATGTGTATTGCATCAGCAGCATCATTTCACATAATGGAAGATCATTGCAGGGAAGCATCAGGAGAACACACAGCGTTTGCAGTACACACAGATTGAATAGAGGCCTTGTTTGTGTAGTTCAGTGTATCAAGCTTATCCAGTTTTTTACCTCCTCTGCCACTACATAGAAACAGGCATTTTCTCTTCCTCCATTTTTGGTTAAGAAACAAAAAAACAAAATACTACCACCACATCGATTTCTAGTCATCAAATCATATCATACTGTATCGCTCTAAATGAGTCCGTATTGTTTTTGTATCTTATCGTCAACCACATATCGTGATATCGTGACATCATTTTGTTGTCAGAACAAATCTTTTCAAACCCTAGTTAAATGCCTCTAAGGATGCAGTCCCTGGATTGAAACCCACGTTTGGTGTGTAAACTTGTCAGCACAGCGGTGTAATGTGAATCCTACCACTCCATAATGATGAGCAGGCACTTCTTCCCATGATGCATGTTCTCATACAGGCTGATGATGCGAACAATATACGGACCTCCGGACACTCGCCAGTGGAGCTCCACTTCTCGTCTTGCTTTAGGGCTGTCGTAGAGAATCTGGGACACACACACACACAGAATAATAAACACAAAGGTTATTAGAGATTCAATTAAAATTATTTTTCAGTGTATGATGGGACTAATGGTTATTCATTTCTTTTGCTAATTTTAACACCAGTCAGCACAGTGGTTAGTGGACTTTCAGTGGAGTTACATTAAATTCATCTCTTTCAGAGTAGGTCGTAATAACAACTAACACAATAACTTATTTGGTCTCATGTAATTAATATCAGGAAAATAAAACTTGAAGCATCCATTGGCAAAACAAAAACTGATTGGCAACTATTTGATAATCGATTGAGAGTTTCTCTTTTTCCAGCTTCTCAATATAGATTTCCTGTGTTCCTCTATTTTCACATCACTGAACAGTCAATATCTTTTGGTTTTAGAGTCTTTGTAGGAACAAACAATAAGAAAATGTCACTTTGGGCTTGGAGAAACTGGGATGGATGTATTTCTTAAAATATGAACAATTCACAAATTAATCAAGAAAGAGATAAGAAGGGTACCTGATCATGACAATGATCAATTGTTCTAGGCTAGTAACAGCATTAATGTTGATATCAGAAAGAATACTCACTAATACAAGGGCCTGACCGATATATCAGTTTGCTGATATTATCAGCCGATACTGGCCAAATGCAGATATCCATGTCGGCGTATATGTTCTCCAATAAGTGCTGGTATTAAAACTGTTTTTAAGGTTGAAACAAATGCCTGGACTAGCAATTTAAAATAGTGTAATCATGTAGTTTGTTTAGCAGAGGGCGGTCCATTATTTAATTGGCATTAAGTGAAATGTTTACTGTTCAATGCACTGATGTTTGGAAAAAAATTTTTTAGAAATCCTGCCTTCATTACAAATCTTCATCCCATGTTTTTGATAACCACATGCAAAATGTTATATATAGAATATCAGTCGATATATTGGATATTGAAATTCTGTTACTCCCTAATATCAACATCGTCATCGCCCCCAAAATCCCATATCAGCCGGGCCCTAACTGATACGCTATTACACAGCAACATGTCATTATTTGGGCCACAATACAACATTTTTCAAAGTTTTTTTGGTAGCTATATCATCGATGTAAGCTGACATGGTCATTTAATTTTTACATTTTTTATTTTAGTTGGTGACAGGGATCCTTTAATAGTGTACATCCAGTAGGAGAGAAACAGAAAGACACTTTTTATTATAACAAACAACAATGTATTTGAGTGTTTTTGATGATCCACTGTGTGTAAACCAGGACACACATGCAGCTCCTACTGCGGCTAGGTCACACAACAGGATGTGTTTGACATAAGCAGATGCACACACACACGCGCGCAGCAGGTGGCGAACCTTGACATAGTGCACATCTTCTGTCAGTGTGTATTTTTGGATATGACAGTAATGGAGAGATCTCCTGCTGCTCACAAGGCCGGTCTGGTCACAGACCAAGTCTGGAGTATGTAACAGACAGAGGGGCTGACTCACTGACGTCTGACACACGCACACACACTAAACTCGTTCTAACTGGTGGACACACTCATATTGGGAAAATGATATTTCTAAGACTTCACATTTGATTTTAATTTCACATTTATTGGAAAGTCCATATGTAAAAGTGGCTCACGACATTGTAAGGTTGTCCTTTAGCTCGCCAGTGTCAAAGAGGAAGTGGCTGAGGGTTTCGAGCAGCAGGGTGTTGAAAGTAGAAGTAGAGGGTTTCCGTTGACTAACTCATCTGGTCTACTACTACGTGTCCTACTTTGTAAAGCGTTGGGAAGCTTTCTGCTATGTCATTTATAGCTTTATGACTTTTATCAGAGCAGACGGCAAGTGAGATAGTTGCCTTAATTTCCTGCAATAAACCAGAACTGACCACAGTAAAAGAGGACTGTGTGGGTTAACTACACATTAAAAACAGGGAGGGTGAGACAGAGACATGATCTTGCTCTGAGCCAATCAACCACACCCTCTCAATCATCTAAACCAATCTCTGCTGTCCAAAGAGACTGACACACACACACACACACACACCTCTACCTGACTCTGCTCATTGAGTTTAACTGTACACACACTTATTAGGCTGGCATGTCAACGCTATATCAAATATTAGATGCTGTCTGAGCCCTGGACTGTAAATGTTAATTAAAAGGTGGTTTATCTTTACAGCTTTACCAATAAAGAGCTACTCATCAAAATGACCCAGTAATTTATTACGTTATACAAATAATCATTAAGTGTAAACAAATTTGATTGTTATTAACTGCTTTGCTCAGTAATAACAGTGCCATTCTGCTCCACTACATCTGGCTTAAGACTAAAATTTGGGCAGTTTAATAAAAACAAACACGCAAGGTTAAAAGCAGTTTCAACTACACTAAAAGTCTACAGCCAGGCTAGCATCTTTGTATGAAGGCATAATGGTGCTTTGAGCTAATTGCTAACGCTAGCATGGCAACAAGCTCACATTGACTATGCTAACAAACTGATTATTGGCAGGTATAATGTTTACCATGTGCACTAGCTTATTTTGACATGTTTGCATGCAAAAATTTGCTAATTAGCACTACACACAAAGTACAGCTACGGCTGATGGGATTGTCATTAGTATTGCAGGAGTTTCATCATAAGACAAAGTACATGAAAATTACCAGTATTAACGTGACGACCAGTGTAGGCCTTTATTAAATTTCATGGCAGAACATCTGAATGTTCTTGAGATATTTCTGTCTGGATCTAAGCAGCAAACTGAAAGACTGATGCAACTGCAAACTGGTGTTGTAGTACTCGAGATCAGTCTTGGTCTTGACACTCAAGACCATTTTTTGAGGGTCTTGGTCTTGTTTCGGAATTGAATGCATTTTGACTCTGTCTTGCCTCTGTCTCAGACATAGCGGACTTAGGATTTTTGATCAGGACAGGTCAAGACCACAAGAATTTATTTGTTAACTTAATTACTGTGATTGCATGTAAAAACTCCTTCTTCAAATGCAGCCAATAATGTAAGTCATTTGTAATTTGATTTTTTTTTTTGTCACCAATGACAGCTGCCACCTTTTCCCATCCCCCTTCACTCAAGTGGTAGCAGATTCATGTATTAATATAGTATTCATATATTAATGATCTTGGTCTTATCTCGGTCTGGGCACACTCTGGTCTCGATCAAGTCTTGGTCTCGGTTAGTGTGGTCTTGACCACAACACTACCGCAAACACTGCTGTCCCTGGAGCCAAACAGCCAGCACGACTTCAATTATAAGAGACAATGATTAATTTCTGACAAATCTTGCATAGGTTTTGGATTTTATATCAATCTTACACCAAAACTCGTCTCATTACACTACAAACTATGAAAAAACAGTAACTAGTAAGTTCCCACTAGGTAGTATAAACACACAGTCCCCATGTGTTGCATAAGCAGGCAGCAGTGAATACAATGATGCATTCATTCAAAACAACATGCTTCCTCTACACTACAGACAAAGGAGATAATTAGCTTGAACTGCGCAAAAGCAACTGAAGCGTGACAGTCGATGGACACTTTTAAGTCCAAACCTCTGAGACAGATTAACAAAGACACCTGCTGCCTCCAGCCAAGCTGCGTGAGATCTGAGTGCAGTTTTTATTAGTGTCTGACCAAACCACTGAGGATTTTTGCAGCACGTTAAGCTTCTGTGGCCACCAGAGGAAACCCAGATGTGCAGCTGGCATGCAAAAAGGTTGACCACAGAGGTGAGCACACACAAAGAATTTGAATGGATGCCTGCATGTAGACCTGCAGCCTGTACAACTTTCCAGGCTCTAAGCTGGAAGGAACACCAGACGGTTAAAATGGAACAACCACGGGCCAAATAGGCTACATGCTTTAAAAGGTTTTAACAATTAATGGTACCCGTGAGGACTGCCATGTTCAGCAGGGATCTCCCAGGTCCCTGTCCGCTCAGGAGTAAGGCAAATCCAAATTAAAAGAATCCCGATGACAGTAACTGAATTACATTAAAAGGATGGCTCTCCTCCAGCTCCGGCTGCAAAGTGGATTAAACCTATACCCGTCCATTATGCCTGCGTGCAGTGCTCAAAGCAACACTTTATTACAAGCCAGCAAGCTGGTCAACTCTCTTGACCCCTCCTTCACATCAAACACTATCCACTATTTCCTTTCGCCTTCTATTTGTTTTGAGATTAAAACAATATGGGCATAATGGCGATAAGGTAGAATTAAAACTCTTATTGCACTTGTGCACTTAAAACACTGTCACTTTGTCCAGTACAATTTACCAGTAAACCAACACAGATGTTTCCTTTCTTATCTCTCAAACCTTTAAAAAACAAACAGGGTCTTCAGAGAGCAGGGGGGGGGTCAGATTCTGCGAATGGCGGGTTTGTGGGGCGTTCTCTATAAACCCGAAGTCACCCTGACCTGCTGTCAGCTTTCCCAGCTGGAAGCTGAAGTCTGTCAAGCACCAGATGATGCTCTAACGGACGCTGTCAGTCACATGATTACATAAAAAACATGTTCACATTTTAAAACACTAGATTTTTCACTTGCCAAAGAGCTGCCGTTGTACCATGTAAGAGCTTAGTGTTCTCTTATAAAATCTACTTCTTCTTTTTTTTTAAGATAAGTTCTGACATTTAAAAAAATCTTAAATTCAGCAGCCTGAAGAGACAATGGCATTTATTTTTTCCAATCTTTGCTCTCTACTTTTTTCTAAGCATTGACTTTGCTCTTCTTCTTCCCAGTCTTTTGGTGGTGACTTCCTATTTTTCTGCTGCAGTTTGTTTCTTTTTCTCATTTGCTGTTTCTCTTTCCATCCGGGAGCCTGAGTCTGCAGCTCTGCTTGTGACACTGCTGCTGCCTGCTTTGGCAGCCCAGATCCAGATGGATTACTGTAAGCCACTAAATCTCTCTGGGTCTGCGGCCCAGTGGTGACAGGTGACAGCCTGACGACCCGTGCTTGTGCGCATCTATACGTGTGCGAAGGTGTGCCCGAGTTTCCACTGCCGCCAAGAATAAGGTGTTCCTGTCAAAAACCATGTGCCTCCATGAAACAACTTCACATGTGACAGCATATGGCCGGGAAAATCTGATCCACAGCTGAGATTCCACGATCACATTCAGTTCATCCACGTGTCGAACATGAGAGCTCCGTGCGCAACATATACACACATACAGTACATGTCAAACCCAACGTGAGTACCGTGTACACATACATGCAAAAGAATAGCTGAAACACACGTGCATGCCAGTCGTAGTCTTTCTACGCTTCACTGTTTGTCAGAGTGCTGTACGCCTGTGACAGCAACCTGAACTCAATGAAGGTCAAAGTTTCTGAATCTTGGCTACAGACTCAGAAGTAAAGACACTCTGAAACTCATCGATCTTGAACTCACAGAACAAACATCGACATGAATCAAGATGTTGAACTGAACTGACAGTTAAAAACTTACACTGAGACAGGTGCTGATATTTCCTCCTCATCTTTACAAAAAGCTGTTTGTGTGCAAAGGATCAGTTCATAAAATAAATCTAAACAGAGGTGTTGTTTCATCACCACAACAAACAAAAACTGTTGAAGTGAACGACAGATATGGACACTAGATAATAACTAAAACTAAATCCAGACACTGTCAGAAATCTCTTTTATCAAACTTAAGTTGTTCAATAATATATAATACATTGCATTATATATATATGTATATGTATATATATATAGAAATGCAGGGTTGGAAAGGTTACTTTGTTACTTTGTAAGTGTAACTGGTCACAGATTACTAGTTACCCAATTTAAAATGTACTAAGTACTGTGACTATTTCAACTATTTTATCAGAGTAATGTAACTTATTATGTTTGATTACTTTCTGATGTCCTTTCTAAATTTCTGACAAACATTTTCAACTGTTAACCATTTTTGTATGTTTTGACCAGGCAGTGTTAATGGCAGACATGGGGCGCTGCACAATCAAACAAGACAATCGAAAAGCAATCAAAAGCATCAGAACAGCATCAAAGTTTACTAAACAGCCTTGATTGGAAAATGGCGAAAGAAGACATCGTGCACATCAAACATGCAAAGTAACGAAAAGAATATTATTCAACACATAGACAGGGCTTTTTTACTGAGTATACTCAGATGTAGCCCCCTTTATGAACATTAACATATTTAAAAGTAACTGTAATGTCATTACGCATTCTTTCTCAGTCACTGTGACCGATACATTTATTTTGTAATTACGTGATTTCGTTACATGTAACTAGTTACTTCCCAACACTGTATCATTTATTTATTTATTTCCTGCCAGTACTGACAGGCTGCCTGAGCTTTACTCGTGCTGTGTAAACTGAGATGAGAGGGTCTTCCCTCAGTTTCAACATTCTCAGAAGTGTGTCAGGTGACCTGGGTACCTTCAGAGCGCACTTCTCTCCAGTCTTCTTGTTGAAGCACTGAAGGACCTTGCCGTTGATCCCCAAGCCCAGAACCTGACTGGAGATCTTGTAATCGTCCGTCACAGCGTTGCGCTTTATCTCCAGTTTGGGGTAAACGGGCATGGGGAAGCGCGAGGACTCGCTGTCGTCGCCCGCCGCGGGCGGTGCGGGCTGCTGCAGTTTCGGCTCCTCAGCCGGGGAGTCCGGCTCCGGCTCGGCTTTTGGCGCTTGCGGCGGTTCCTCCTTTTCGTTCCCATTCTGAAGCATGTTCGCACCCGCTAGCTGACACCAGCGGTACGCGGGAGGAGATGAGAGGGTGAGTAATTTACCAAAGCACCGCGCTGACTCCTGCTGCTCTCCGGTAAACTGCGTCCAGCTGAGAGGAGTCCTCCAGCACCGCAGGCGCGTAAGGTCGTCCTGGCCGCCGCAGCCCCAGTAAAGGACTCCACACGGTGATCCTGCTGTACCTACAGTGCAGGGCTGTAAAACTGTATTGTTAAAACAAAACAAACAAACAAAAAACAAGACTGCTTAGACTGATCAACAGCTAATTTCCCTCACCTAATCGGCTAATTTAAAAAGAGAAAAAAAATTCTGTCGTCGGGTCAAATACGCAGAGAAGTCCAAATATTTGAAACCATCTGAATGTCACAAACATTTAACTCCAGTCAGGGAAGTGTGACAACACACAGCCGCGGTGCGAATATTCTGCTGATCCCTCTGATCTCGTTTCCCGTTGATGCCGAGTCCGTTGCCTGCTCACATGGCCAGTCACTGTCACTGTTTGTTTAAGCACCACCCTCCTACAGTAAGTCATATTTCCCAACTGGCCCGACGCGGCCGCCTTAAAGGAGCAGGAAGTGTAATCAGTTAAGTATTTGGTGGGCACTGAGCGAGACAAGCTGTTTGGTGGCATATGTAAGTGAAGACAGAGAGCAGATAAGGACTAGATTAAAAAAAGAAAAGAAAAGAAAAGAAAAGAAAAAAACTAATATAATTTAGCATAGTAAAAAAAACATTTATTACAAAGACTGAAAGAGAGCATTTATTAATAAAGTACATCAAGAGAGTGTTTCGGGCTAAGCAAACACAACTGCACTCATTCAGCAAAATGAAGACACAGTATAAAGAAATGTTTTTTTTTTTCTACTATTTGAAAAACTTTGTGTCTGTGTTCAGTAGTCCAGTGCACAGATGAGGGCGACTCCACGTTTGATCCAGTGTCTCTGACTGCGATCTGTTGGCAGCTCCACGGCGATCACATAGTTGGTGGAATGACCGGTTGTAGACAGAGTCCCTACAGAGGCACATGGAGAGGTTTAGAGACATGAAGACTTTTTTTTTCTTTTTTT
Source organism: Naso thynnoides (assembly GCA_029783665.1). Taxonomy (NCBI): domain Eukaryota; kingdom Metazoa; phylum Chordata; class Actinopteri; order Acanthuriformes; family Acanthuridae; genus Naso; species Naso thynnoides. The sequence goes on along the minus strand of JAQLOL010000012.1, from coordinate 25,831,268 downwards.
TTGGTATTTTTCCATCACTGAGCAATCTAACTGTCAGCACAAGGTGTTGACTGCGTGCTGTGGGTGGAAAAAACAGAGCTGCACTTTCAGATGCTTAGTGAAACAGGACACTAACTGGAGTCTATTTTGGGTGAGTAATAAAACCACCAAAGGGAGATGCACACAAACACGAGAGCAGGTCGTCCGACACCGAGCCACAGTGACTTACGGGGTTAATACGCTCAGATCACATAATAGATCACATAATAAAACAGTGAACTTCATAAATTCCAAAATAAGCAACTCTCATATTAGCTGCAGCGATGAATCCCCAGTCAAATACTAACCAGCACGTGTGAGGGTCTTGTAGATGGGGCAGACATAGACCCCAGAGGTGGGAGGTTTTCGGTTCGGTTTGGGGATCAGCCAGATGACGGCCATTTCCGTGTAGAGCTCCTTGGGCCTGGACTCTGTGAGCTGACCTGCCTCATTATCCCAGCGAGCCCCCTCCAGGAATAGACCTTGGATGTAACAGCCCACGTTTGGTTTTTCAGTTACGTCAGACACCGACTCCACTATGACCTGAAGGGGATCACAGAAAAGACAAGGAAGAAACAGAATGATCATCAGTATAAATCAGTAAAAATGACACTTTTACAGCTATTCCAACAAAAAAAGACAGCGTACAGTCTGTTACTGTGTTGTGTTTTATTTGACAAACACTAAATGAATTTCTTAAAGCTGGGGAGGCAGAGTGACACACACAGTCTGACCTCAAAGTCAAATCCAATTGTGTCGATGGAGGTGCCGAAGCGACGAGCGTAATTCTGGAGGGTGCCAGTGAGGAAAGCCTGCGGGAAAAAGAAGCCGCTAATCCAGAAGACAGGTGGAATGCCATCACGGATCCACCTCTGCACAAAACTGATCCTCTGAAGCAGGTCGGACACCCAGGAGGCCAGAGGCTTCAGAGACGGGTAAGCCTTTAGAGATGGAGACACACGACCAGTCAAGTAATGATGTATGCTTGGAAAGCAGAGCCTGGGATTATTAGAGCGGCACAGAAATGTCACCATAAGATGTCCTGTACTCTGAAATCACATCTAAATGTCAATTGGCTGCATCCCTAACAACACAAGATAAAACACACTAGTGTTAGTTTAGTACTTTGACCTTTTGGATGCCCCTCAAAGACATAAAGGTGTATGTAATGGTTGTCAGTAGTGTTGTGGATGCAAAGCGGTTCACCTGCCTTCAGAGTCCTGAGGTCAAAGTTCTGGGGTCACGGTAGTTAAACTTTTTACTCTAAAAAACAACATCTATTTAAAATAGTAGAATGTTTGAAAGTAAATCCAGCATCATCCAGCATCCCAGACCAGGCTATCACTTGGCACTATTTTTTGTCCCTCGTATTAGTCCGCACTGGGGCTGCGGTCGGCCCGTCAGACTATCAGCTGTTTCACACCTTTAATCGAAACAAATGTTTTTAACTCGCATCATTAAAACAAACATGTCCGACTATGATAGTGATGATGACATCCCCTTTACAACTGACCCAAAGGGAGAGCTTTATGAGCTTGAATATGAACATGAGAAAGTACACAGAACTCCCTCTGCACAGCTGGTAGAAGGAACCAGGTGCTTGTTGGTTGAGGAACATCTTTAGAAAAAGATCAAAATACATCAGCGCACACTGAGCTGACTGCACTGTGGATTTATTTGGAGTGAACGATATGTTTCTCAACCAGGTTGAGCGAACCTAAAGAAGCCGCAAGGCGAAACACGTCCCCACACCCCCCCAAAGTAAATTTCACAGTAAAGTCAGCTCAGTGTGAGGTGGTTTATTTTGATATCTTGATACAAATGAGGAACTTCGTCCAATGACATGAGAATGGGCAAGCTGATGTTGGGGTAAGGGAAGTGAATGAAAACATTGTCACTGAGCATGTCAAGTTTTTACTTTCACATCCAGGAAAAGACACATGTATGTTCCATTTTCAAAAGTTTTTTGTTTGTCTTCAGCTTCAGCACAATCAATGTGAAACAGCTGAGAAAAAAAAACAGTGTCAAGTGATTCTCTGGTCTGAGATACTCGAGGACAACAGATTTGCATTTCAAACAGGTTCCTATTTTAGATGGATGTTGTTTTTTGAGCAAAAAGTTTTAATGCCGTGACCCCAACAGCCTGCCAGAACTCTGACCTCAGGACTCTGAAGACAGGTCAACAGCTTTACATCCACAACACTGCTGACAACTACTGTATTTCATACCCCTTTATGTCCAAAAATGTGAACTATCCCTTTAACTTAAACGATTATCTAAAAGATGGAAGACTGTTTTTATCTTTTTGGTTCACTATGTGTTTCAGGGGGGAGCCATCCTGCCAAAAGAATTTCTAAACGTGTCATTATATTGCAAGTCATTGTTTCAAAATCAATTTTCTCAGTAGGATTTCAAAACCAGAAGAGAACGCATTGATGTACACGCTCGTGGCTTCAACACGTTACGCAGATGTAACTGGTCACTGGTACCCACAAGGGAGTCTGAAGGAGAGAAAGTGTGTTGTGTGTCTTGCCTTAGCTTTCCACATATCAGGCACGGCGTTGTTGAACAAGCTGTTGGCCATAAGCTCCAGTTCTGATGACATCACCACTAAGCCCTTCAGAGCCTTCACAATATCACTGAGACTCCGAGAGATGACAGCCAGCAACTTGTTATATCTGAAAGACAAACGATACAAGGACTAATTACTGAAGTACTAATGACTGAAACTGACTGAGCACTAACCAGATTACTGTGTTCTTACTGTTAGCCTTCAATTAAACAATTACGAGAACATTAGCATCACTAATTTATTACTCATTTGATAAAGATTTACAAAGAAAAACAAAAACATGTTACAATCTTACAAAACTTTTTTTGATCTCCAATGCTGCTGATGTGACGGATTTAGAGACATCTGAATTCAGCTGAAATGTTCGCACTGCTAAAATACAACGAATGTTCAAGTGTATAAAAGCAAAACCGGCTAAATGTATTCTGGATTAGCCCAAAGACAAACTATCAAGACTTGACAAAAATATGTACGCAGACACACACAAACAAACAAAGGCCAGCCACCGAAGACCTTATTTATATCATAAGGACAATAACACTTAAGAGGAAAAACACGAAAAGCTTTTACAGCTTTACTACCCTTTTACTACCCGTGGTATAAAAAGGAAGTTATATATTTGTGACATATTGGCTAATTGGACTGATGAAAGCAGAAACAGTGTCAGATTCAGAGATGTCTGGTGCCAAACTGACATTGGAAGAATTGCTGACATCACAAGCTACAGCAGCTCAGCCGAATAAAAAGTTGTTATTATTATAATAGTATAAGTACAAAGCCACATACTATAATTATGGTTACTGGCTGTTACTTAGGGTACAATTTTAGCTGCTGGTCTCAAATTGAGATATAACATTACTGTTTACCCGTTTAAATACTATTTTTACAAAAGTGAGGTGAGCTAAATGTTGTCAAAGACACTTTCAGCAGCATGGTAAAAGAATTAGCAACCTGCAGACATTTGTGTTTCAATATTTTGAGAGAAGACACCATGTACCTGAAATAAAAACGACGCCTTCGTCTGTGGTATGAGCACTTGGGAGTCACCCAGGTGATGTGTGTTGTTATATGAAGGAGAGCTGCAGTGAGGTTTGCAGTGTGGTGTTACGCTACCTGATGACCTCCTGGATGAGCACTGTGTTCATGGACTCTTCATAAAGGACTGGGTACTTTTCCATCACCTCCTGAACACTGAAAGGCTGAGGAATCTTTTCAACGATGCCTGCCACCATCTCCTCCACCATCTACAGTGCAGAAAGAGACACAGCTCCAATGAAACATAGCATTTCTTCACCACGGGCTATGCATTTATCATGCATTACCATGAATGCATCTTTTCACGCATCACAACCAAATTTCTGATAAGCTACTCACACTGTCAAGTTAGTGTGTCCGGCTAAGAACTTGCAAGTTAAAGAAAAATCAGTGTTATATCGTTCCTTTCATACCTTTCATTCTGTATTTTACTTCTGCTGCATATGCAATATGACACAAATTCTGAAAAAGATCAGGGTGATGAAAATCAGTTGCTGTATGTACCTCCTCTAATGTTTTTCCTCCAGCAGATGCAGCTTGAGGCTGGAGACAAACCACGGCTCCCAGCAGGGCAAAGGTCTCATTCTGGGCAAAGCTGATGTTAGCGTTGTCATGGAGACCAAAGATCTCAGGTGTATCATTGATAGGCAACCCACGAATGTAAGCCAAGTAACCCTAGGGTCAGAATTACCATAAAAATGGGTCACTCGCTGACACAATCCAATACATAACTTGGACCTTGTGCAAGTATATAAGTTCAATTCAGTATTGTCATTAGAAAGGCAGGGCATAAAAAAAAAAAAGATTTTGTGCAACATCAACCTTTTGTAGCTGCAGATATGTATAGATATATTTTTTATAAAATGGTAAGTCTTTATAGTCTCAGTTCTTGTCTGTGAGAGAAAGCAAAAACAGAAAACAAATAATTTATAAGAGAAAAAACACACATACTCACAGAGGAGGGGGTGTTCCCAATTTTTACATCTTTTGTTTGGAGTGACAATATATGTGGTGTGATAAATAATTGGCAAAGTGCTGCGGTAAAGTGTATGGCCTCTTGAAATATGTTATCACTGCACTGGATGTATAAATGATGGCACACGTCAGTTTGCTGTGCTAGGTTTCACTCAGTTTTAGAGA
>JAQLOL010000012.1:25814867-25826403 GCA_029783665.1 Naso thynnoides | reverse complement strand
AGAGAGCTGATGCCTTGACGTTGCAACAGATAACTTCTGGCAACGAGCTAGCAAGCTAAAGTTAGCTGTAGCATGAGACTGGTTGGGAAACAACTTCGCTGCGGCCATATGCGCCAGCTCGCGTTTTGTTTTGTTCGTTGTCGCTCTCTCTTTTAAGTCCAGTTGGAACCGAAAGGAAACGGTTGCAGCAGAGTAAACTGGCCCGTCCCAGCTCGAGCCGACTGATGGTGTCGCCTGCAGACACTTTGTTGTTAGCAGAGGTGAGTCAGAATGTAAGGGCACAAACAGCTAATCAGCTCACACTGACATCATCTGTCACTAAGAGTGCAGCATAGACTGGCCAGTCAGGACAGAGAGTACAGAGTGCGTCACTAGTCGGGCAAACAGAACGGGAGTGTTGGGATTTTTAAACGCCTGCATACAGAGGCATGATGGGAAAACACAGAGATCTTGCACATTACTTACTAACAGCTGTCTATGGGTATTGTGACATTTTTTCCAAAAAGAACATAAAAAAGTTATTGATAATTACCCCAAAGTAACTTACTACAGCTTTAAGAAAATAATATCAGGGTGTCCTGCTTTGAAAAAAAAAGAAAACCTTCCCGTTTTGTTAGGTTGTCTAGTTACAAAGATATCATCATGTTTTGGAGTATACGACTGATGCAACTGATGCAGGCAAAGGTCAGGTCTATTGCAGTCTCTTATCAGAGTGCTTTGAATGTCCCTGTGCTTATCTCACCTTGATATCCAGATTTGTATCTATCTGGCAGTAGACTCCAGACGATGAGTAGACATGATCATCAATAAGCACAGCGGGACAATAGAAATCCTCCAGCACACTGAGCAGACATCGTCTGTCCCAATCATCTGTCACTCTGCCACCATAATTGATCTCCCCTGCAGTGTATTTAAGCACCTGGACAGGTGGAGGACAAGAGGGGAGACAGATCGATGAACACTCTCAAACATTAACACACATACACACACACACACATTCTTTGGCTGAGAGCAAAACTTTCTTAACAAAGGGCCTGTGTTTTTGTAAGCTTATGCACCAATTTATGTTTGCATAATAAAAAGAAACATATCACAATATCAGTTAAGTGTAGCAATGGTCGTGTAATTCATGACAACTCAGGAATATTACGGTGAAAAGGTCAGAGTGAGCAAAGCAAATGATTTAGCTCTGGAACTATGATCCAACAGGCATTTAAATGGAGACAGAAGCTTTTTGTCTCTCACCTTGTATGGGATGTCCTGGTACTCATCCAGGAACATTTTGAGTTGGCTGATGCAGATGTTCAGATCCCCGTCAGTGAACTCATAGGGAATGTTAAAGCCCAGTGGGCCAAACTTTCTTCTCTCCAGAGCAATGCCATGGAACAAACACAGAGACAGGAGCAGAGACTTGAAGGTAGTCACCTGGGAGCGGAGAGGAAAAAATTTAAAGTGTGACTTTAAACTAGATGTTCTCAAAAACAAGACTGACCCATACAGGCAGGTTTTCTAATCCAAAGAATATATATAAAAATATAAAAAGCAGGACAGTTAGTGAAGACTGGGCAGACCTTGGTGGAGGAGGAGATAAAATCATTGGTGAGCCTCAGATAGGTTTTTTGTAGATTGGCCTTGATTCCCCTGGGAGGCTCAATGGTCATCTTTGACCCATTTTGGAGAATAGACACAGGGAACTTAATGCTGGGAAGACTTGTGAGCCACAGTCGGAAGTCCTTGTGAACCTGATGAACAGGTGTTGCCAGTTGGAGGTAGAGGAAATAATAAAAAACTGTCAAAGTTTATGAAAGGCTCGTCTTACATATGACTCTAATGTGTACAGAATATGTAAGCATATGTTCCTGACCTTTGCTGGGTCGATGCTCTCAATGAGTCTCTCCAGGGCAGGCATCCAGCTAGGTGCCAAGTGACAATTCTGAAAGAAGACCCACTGACCTCTTTCCATGGCAGTGTGCATCATGGTCTCAGCCAAGGGACCCTGGATCAGACAGGCATCATGTGAAGACAGCAGCAGGAGTTATGCCAAAACACAAAAAAGCAGCAAGCTTTACATAACACCTTATTTCAAGACATATATATCTAAATTTTCTGGAAGATAGGTCCTCAGTTGAAAAAGCCATGAGGAACCTCCTTCAGCCATTTTTGTATATCAGTAGGGCCTGACCGATATGTGATTTTTGGGGCTGATGCTAATACCGATAACTGTGACTAAGAAAATTCTGACATCCAATATATATCGGTTGATAATGCACGAATATAATATATGCTGAATGTAGTTATCCAATACTTGTGACAAAGACGTGTAATGGAGGCAGGATATCTCACATCTTAACAAACTTTACTCTAAACCTAAATTAAAATAAAAAAAAGCTGCAAACTACATAATTACATAATTTTAAATCACAAGTCCAAGTACTTTTTCCAGGCTTAAAAACGGTTTTAATATCAGCGCATATTGGTGAACCCTACGCCAATACTGATTCTATCTGCGATGACCCAATATCGGCTGATAATACTGGCCAGCCGATAGACTGGTAGAGCCCTACATCTCAGTCTTCAGGAGCACCTAAGGGTCTTCAGGTTAATGTAGACAGATCGTAGTACAGGGTGTTGCAACAGCCCATCATAAACCAGAAATTGGAACCCACATAATTGCAAATGATGTGATAAACACATGCTAACACCTATTAAAATGCCACTGGGGTAGTCTGTTGCTTGAAGAAATGTGTGACTGTCCACTCAATTTTAGGTTTGTGGAGAAAGACTCTGCAATGATCTTTAAAACTTCACATGATGTTAATGGTTGTTTTCTAAGCTCATTTATGGTGTCCTGAAATCTGTCACACTAGCATCGTACATCGACCTTGCCTTTGGTCAGAAATAGGGAAAACAATTAGCACCAAGATGGAGATTTTTAACAAGACAAATGAGAATGGCCTTGTTTGTGTAAAAGTGATTCATAGCTGCTTTTCTCCAGAGTTGGACAGAGAGAGTCCAGGAGAGAGTGAGAGAGTGAGAGAGTGAGAGAGAAATCCCTGGCTTCCCTCAGGCCCTGACCTGGCCTTGGCCCAGAGAGATGGCACTCATTTTTTTGGAGAACTGCATGATGTCAGCAAACTTGTAGAGGTCAGCAGCAGGGTCAGTGCCAGGGGAGAGGACAAAGATGAGGGGGGTGGAGGGGGACGACTCCTTAAAGACCACAGACAGGTCTGACGTCTGGGGAAGAGATGGGGAAGAAATGCGTTACAAACCATTTAAACTGCTGTCACATACCACAAAGCGAACAAGCAAAAAATCATATTCAGCTGCAGCCATAAACCACATTTGCCGTGTTGATAATACCATACTTCCAATTTAAGTTTTAACATGAACATGAAGTCTAGGGACTTGACACTACCTGTGGTTCTATGAAGCGCTGTCCCAGCTGAGCTAAGACAAAGTCCTGCAGGCCTTGAACGAGACAGTCAGCCCTCAAACAGCGCAGAACCAACAGCTTCTGGAACGAGTCCAGCTCTGTGTCCCATTCTCCTGGGAGGGGCTCCCTATAAACAAACAGAAGCCCCTTTCACACATGCACTGTGAGTCTGAATTTATCTAGAGTTTATCCGGGTAGCTGTATGTGTGAACAGGATGATTCAGCCCAGACTTCACAGTGGCGGCGCCCTAACCCTGAGTCCAGGTGGGCCTGTTGTGTGAGTAGAGCAGACAATTGTCCGGAGCAGGGGGTTGGCATTTCGATCACGTAAATATCAGCCGCTTCTGTTACAGCACTGGGATTTTACCACTTTGCCTCTTCACTCTCATTTATCTTTTGTCCCTTTTCTATCTGCACGTCTCCCTCTTTATCTTTCAGTGTGTGTATGTACAAATTTGCACTTGTGTGGTGTGTGTGTGCCTGTCCGCAAGTGTGCATTTGTGCACACGCTCTGTTGTGTGAGGGCACCACCCCTCACCCGAACTACACAGACTATTATTAATATGTGTGAACACACATGCACATTGTATTAGATGTTGAAAGCATTTGACAGTACAAATGACAGGAGCACGTGTTACTGCAGTGTTTATCTGTGCGTACCTTTGTGGCTGGTTGCTGTCAAAAATTGTCTTGAAACCCTGCAGATGTTGGGTAAAGCTCTCTGCCAGGTTGTGGAAGTTGTCCAGAGCACTGAGGCTTAAGATGTCCTGCCAGGCACGTTCAGACAGCCAACCCACTGCCGGGTTGATCATCTCTTGGACAGGCATGCCTCCAGAGAGCAGGTAGCGCCACTCAGCCTGCCACAAAGAGACAACGCAGATTTTATCAGACACACTTAATGGATCAACTCAACTTCTACAGGAAATTTAAGAGGGGAGGGAGAGTCTGCAAACTCCGCAGTTGCTCACCATATCAATTTTGTTCTCGTTCATCATGATGCGAGCGCACAGGAGAAAGGCAAACATGAGTTTGTGCTTCTCAAACAAGCTGCGGCACACATTGCTGTACAGGCTGAAGGTGAAAAACTCATTGATGTTGTCGATTCTCTTCTCCACCACGTCTATGAGACACATCAAGGACAACAGTGGAAAATAGTTTTTTTTCCTGATTTTAATCTCATAAACCATCCCTAGTGACATCTGCACAGGCACTGTTTGTGCATAATTGTGCAACCAGAGAGGATAATACAATTTTATGTGGAATGTTGTTCTACCTGCTTTCTCAGAGTTGTTAATCCCAGCCATGAAGATGCCAAGGAACCACTCCAGTGAATACTGGTACATGGGGTCAACACTGGACAGGTCTGACACACAGAAGAAAAGGATTTGTGTGCGCACAGCCACAGGCACATACTGCAGACGGGTGGCATCAATGTCCCGCTCTGTCTGCTCTGCCACCATCACTTTGGCCTGCCAGTAAAACCAGTCAGCGTTAGTACAGAATCCAACAAGCGCTGCTTGTGATTTTTATTCTGAATCATTATATGTAACATTTTGGAGGCAGTTTTATGTGAGAAAAACACTTTTACATAATTAATTCAGGACTTCATCTTAGGTTATACATTATATTAGAGATAATAGCTCTTCCATGTTCTGACCTTGATCTCTCCAGCTTTGATCTTGGAGGCTTCCAACACTTGGATGAGCTCCTTATTGTCCACAGGGTTTCCTTCTGTCGAGCTGAGTCGGAAGAGGATCTCATCCTCAATTTCTTTTAGCTCCTGTTTCATCTTGGCATTGCTAATGATCAGCAGGTTCTTTGCCTCCTCCAGGTCTGAACGTTCCTTAGCCACCACCAGACCCAGCAACTGGTCCTCTAGGCCACTGGGAACACAAAAAATGCACATTTACCCAAACACAGACAGAAATACTAAGACTAGACTAGACTAAGAGATTAATCAAAATAAAGTTCACATTCCCAGAAGTGATTCTGAAAAATTAGCCTTTTTCTGTCTGGTACACAGTCAAAACTGTTACCTTGGTGACAGGGTGAAGTTTATGAGTGTGACATTGGTGGAGAGCTCTGGTGAGTAGTGTGGGTTTGGCAGCTTGGTGGTGATGTACATTTTGAAGCCTTCACTGTAAGTAATGACTGAATCTCCCAACTTCAGCACAGTCCGGCCCTGGTGCTTAAAGGTCTAAGGATCAAAAATGTGAGTTAAGCTGGGGATACACTACATTAGGACTCTCACAATCCTAAAAGATTCTGAAAACTTTAGGAGTATACACTAACTGACTGGTTTTAGCAGATTTTTTCTATGAAGACTTAAAAACTGGGGATAACACATTTAAAGCAACACTATGTAACTTTGACAGCCTAAGCTCTCTGATTCACGGAGGTTCCTGAAAGCAACATGCAGGCTATCCGCAGACTGAAGCTGCAGCAGTGGGTAGTTATTAAGGACAGCTCTGCTGAATAAAAGGCTGCAGACAGACAGACAGAGCAGTGGTGGGACATCAGAGGGGAAACCAGGGGACATTTTCTCCATTAAAAATGACCCAGTTCTACTAAAAGTGCTGGTTTGTCCGACATATAAACATGCATGGTTAAGTTTCGTTTTTTTGAAGCCGTGGGTCATGGTCAAGTTACATATTGTTGCTTTAACAACTGCACCAGATGAGGTATCACAGACTAAACACCTTGTTACTCAAACTGAATAGGAGTGTAAGAAATTATTGCTACAAGTCGATAATGCGATATTATGTCTTGCAATATGTAGATTCTCGAAAACACTTTATTGATTTTTAATTAATAGTTTTCATTCAAAAATTTGTGGCAGTGGTTCTGTTTATTTTAAACCCCCGAGTCCTACTGCACAAGAATAATTGTTATGAGATTCTGACTGCACAAAAAAAATGTTTTTTTTTCTCAGATTTCATTGTGGTGCTTTCTTTATATTAGGACAGTTTCCCTAAAATAAGATTTAAAAAAATAATTGCAACACAAAGTCTTGCTTACGGTTTTGTAATATATGGTATCGTAACCCCTGTATCGTGATACGTATCGTATCGCCAGACTCTTGTCAATGAACAACCCTACAACTGAATGCACCAAACTCTTATAAAACACCTGCAAGTGTGAACAAGCCCAAACTCCAATCCAGAAGGTGGCAGTTATGCACCAAAAAGTTGTTTGCCAACTGCTATTAAACGACAAAAGACGAGTAAGACGAGGAGTAGACAAACATTATATGATCCACTATCTGCTCCAAGTAAAATAAAAAAGAGAACGAAACGCATTTGGGTGAAATAACATTAGTTAGATGTGGGGAGCACTCTATGGACTACAGAGGGAGTTGGAAGTGAGTGAATCACAAACTTTTTGATTACATTACATAGCAAACGTTATTTTGCACATCATCTAACCTCCTCTGTGTTAACTGGCTATTGACGGTACACATTTGCTGTTGGGTTGGCGACTGGTGTACACGACGCGACTGCGTCCAGAGTTGGCTCTGAAAAAAAAAACATGTTTGGTCTGTTCAGAGTCTGTTCTCCTCATATACTTTCAGATTTCTTTGCCAACTGGCTGCAACTCGTGCTGACTGGTGCAAACTAGGACTGAGTCGTCACAATTGTGAATCCAATAGAAAACGCTGTCTAAAGTCATGTAGTTGTGTATCCCCAGCTTTAAGCAGAACAATGCATGGTAAATATTTGCATAACACTGTCAAAAATACAACAATAATGCTTGTAATAGATGTGCATGTATTCACCTGTTGCAACAAGACAGGTTCCAAAGCGGGATCTAGCTCCTCTCCTACATTCTCCAAGAGACAGGGTTTACCAAAGTTAATGGCATTCTCAAGGCTGCGAAGCAGATCCCGGTCACTTAGTTTCATAACTTCCAAACCATTGTCTCGCTCCTGTGTGACAGGAAGAAAATCTGAATGAGCGGTGGATAAGATTTAACTGCAGATACACTTGCAAGAGGAGTTGTGAGTGATAAGAGGTAACCCTGACTTTATTTCCTGCACAGCAAAAGCAGGTAGCGGTGTATGTGATTCCAGTTTAGTGTAATTTAAAATAACATAATGATACTCTGCTATGTCAACCACTGATACTGGTAAATAAAGTGTAATTACAAGGTATACATGTAACATGAGGGGATTAATTAAAATCTTGATATGGCTAGTTTGTCTCATCGGCACCCTCTGCAGTTCTGGTTGGATCAGCACAGAGAAAAGTGTCCTCACCATGTTTTTGATCCATGTGTTGGCTTGTCCCTGAGGATCAATGAACAGAGGCCAGCGTAGAGAATACTGGGCAATCACACCATTCTCCACTGAAAGGTTATCCTTAGGCAAACCTGATATCTGTGCTCATAGAAATGACAACGCAAGAGACAATAAAGGTAATTAATCTAAATATAAAAGCACACAGAAAACTCAGTCAGTCAGGCTGTTAATTAAGATTGTCTTATATGGATTGGACCATGAAGGTCAGCTGATGAAAGGTTGACTCTGACCTGCCAGGAGCGAATCCTGACTGGATCTCCAAGGGTGCTGATCAGGTTTGGGTCACTGGTGTGTGGAACACTCAGCTCCTTGTAACACTGCAGCCACTCCTCTGCCATGGCAGCCCTGTACTCTCCCTAAACTCGAAAACAATTCACTTTCATGTAAGTAATGCAAAAGTGCTGCAATGATTAGCGCAAATATATAAACAGTGGCAAAAAATAATAAAAAATAATAAATTACAGTTTTTGCACAGTTACAGGGGATTTTACATGTTATCAAATTTAATTATAAATAACTGCATCTACTACTAGACAAGACAGTTAGGAACATCAGATGTGGGTGGAGGGCAGAGCGGAGAGGAAGTGATGGAGAAGCAGGAAAGGAGCATAGAGGAGACGAGTCAAATGCATTTAGGCTTTAAGAGGCATTCTGACGAGGGCAGATAGACACACACACAGAAACGCACTTTGCAGATGTTTGAAAAAATTTGGGGCAGGGTGACATCACTGCTGCTATGTCTCAGTCGTAGGGGAAACTCTGTCATGTATTTACACTCATGCACTCACTGAGTTACAACCGACTCACAGTGAAGGGTCCCAGGTAAGCTACGTATCCTGCAGACAGAAGCACATCGCCCTCCGCGTTATTCACCATGTAATCCAGATGTTGCACCGTTTCCTTCCAACGCACCTTCTCATCTGCCAGTCCGTTTATGAGCTGGAGAAGATCAATGCATCATCGTGACATAACTATACAAATAAAGGAAGTTGTGGATGTTGAGATAATGTAAAAATAAAAAAAAATTATTAGCCAATATTACACTACATTAGACAATCTATATACTGGATATTTTATTAAACTGCATATTTATTTAAGTTCTACATGAACATGAGTATCACATAGTCCGTAATCAGATTAGAATGTATTGTTCCTATATTACGCTCTACATATTTTTCTTAGCACTTTATTTCTTAAATTTGCTTTATTATATTCATCATGCGTACATACAAATCTACATAGGCTGCAAATATGATGAATCTACTATGTCATATTTACACCAGTTTATGTGAATTTACATTTATGTATACCTACTTAGGGGAACATGCTCTTTACAGTCTTTAACTTGAATTTATTTGTAACCTGTATGTTTTTGTTTTCTACATTCTGCCTGTATTCTGTTCAGAGAAAGCACTCTAACTGCTTTTGGTGCCGCCATGATACTGAATTTTGTCAGTGGGAATTAGTGTAGTGTTGTCTTGTCTTATTTTATCAGTCCCGCTGACCTTGTCTGCTTGGACGAGCCGGGTCTCACACAGCTGATACTTGTTGTCAAGCTCCTCTTTCTTAGCCAGACAGTCCTGGTACTTGGCCTGCAAAACGGCAATGCCTCCCTCCACCGCTGCCAGCTGTTCTTTAGCATCATCCAGGACACGCTGAGTCACCGCCAAGTCTTCCTGGGCCTCACAGAGTGCTTGCTATGCAAATATTTACATTTTTATTGTTTAGATGACTCTTTTACAAAAAAAATGTAAATGCAGTGGTATTTAACAGGCAAACCAAGCCATTCTAATGTGTATTAAGAGTTTTTACCCTTTTCGGTTCAACAGCTTTGGCGACAAAGTGATATGTATGCATGGCTCGCACCCACTGGCAAATAGAGGTACAGGCTTTGGAAACCTTGGCAATAGATTCTGGTTTGAATTCCTCATTATCTATGTAGGGCTGGACTAAACTGATGATGTTATTAGAGATGTTGTCCTGCAGAAATGAGTGAAAGGAAAATATGTTTTTCTTACATCTCACAGATTCTGAAGATTCTAAAATTATGCTCTAAAAGGAAATTGACATACATTACACATACAGTAACATAACAATTAATCCACTATGTGAATATGCACCTTATCATAATTAAAGAGACTTTCCAGGAACTTGCCAGGGTCTTGCAGCAGACCCTTACCAGGTTCCCAGTAGTCGTCAACCTTGGTGCCAGGCTTCTCTCCAGGAACCTTTTTGGGTTTGATGCCCTTCATAATGCACACTGCCTCAATAACCAACTTCACCCCATGAGGAGGCCTCTGCATGGCTCGCACCTATAGTATAAAAAACATATATATATATATATATATATATATGGATAGATATTCAGGAAGCTCTATACTATCAATTTATTACTACATGAAGAATATATTGACAAATCATTTAAGAAAATCCCTGACCTCAGTGACATCATTTTTGTTGAGTGACTTGAGGCTAGCGAGGGCAGCATCCAGGGCTGGCAGAGCCTCATCCAAGTCTCTCTGCGCATCCGTTGCGATGGCTTCTGCAAAATGAGCTTTCTTTAAAGCTTTGGCTTCCTCTGCCTGCACAGACTTCCGGGTCTCCTCTGCAACCACTGTGTCTTTCTGGCAACATAAAGTATAAATTACATTCACTGTCCACAGGTCATTGTTAGAACATTTTCCAAATCACAGCTCATGCACATATGCGACAAACAATACAGAAAAAAAAACACCCGTTTTTGTTCCTCTTTACTGATTTTTTTTTTCTGATTGGGATTAAGAAAACAAAAGCATCAGTTTAAACATTTGTGTAGAGAAAATGCAATTCATCAGTGTCTAGTGAATTTAGAGACAACGAACAAAACTTTTGCATGGCTGAAATATTTCTACTTCTATTTATTTTCCCTTACTTTGATGGTCTCCATGGTGACTTCAGTATCCTTAGCAGCTTCCTCCAAAAGAGGTCTCATTGTCTCCAGCTCTTCCTGCATCTTACTCACGTCCTCCGCTGTGCTAAGAAGCTACAGATTCATAGGAAAGCAGATAATCAAATTAGAGAGATGATTCAACATATGTACAAATTGAACATCTATTTCCTGTTATTTTTCCAGTCCAGTGCCTTACCTTGTCCAGTCCGGTCTTCATGCGCTGCCGAGCAGCACACAGTTCTTGCTTTTTGCAACCGGTGAGACCTGAGAAGATTTTGAGCAGTTCCAAGTAGCTCTTGGGTGTCACATAGTTGTGTCGAGAAAGCTCGGCAAAGTACTGCTCACACTTCCTGGCGACTGTCTGATGGATCTTCACACACATCAACGTCTAGAGAAGGTGATTAGTAAGAGGAAGGTAATTAATAAGAAGGCTTAATGAAAATTGTGTCAGTATTTTTGATATCATTTTGTAGGGGTTTGTTTTCTATTTCTTAAGGCAGCCAATATTTTCTATTTATCTGATGGATGTATCATTGTAGTTTAAGAGAGACTTCAAAATTGCTTGAGTAAAGTAGTGAGCAACCTGCTGTAACTGTTGTCAAAATCCTGTCACTGTTACATCATAATGCAGTTAAACATTAGTTTTGATTTACTTGCCTCAGCAATCCTCTTACACAATTATTGCTCCACAGTTATTTTTAGTTTACACTAAGATTTGTTTCCTTTTCAAACCACACACCTCCCCCCCATGTCTAAACCATGTTCCGTATGGTTACTCACAAATCATCTGTGGTCAACTTTGATTACAAATTTATATAACAAGTACATACATGCTGCATGTTTTTCATTATCATAATGTTGTCTTTTAGTGCACTGC
>JAQLOL010000012.1:25773629-25801244 GCA_029783665.1 Naso thynnoides | reverse complement strand
ATGCGATCCGCAAATAACTTCTTGAAGGGAGAGAAGGACATGCTCTGTGTCATGACAATGTGGTCATCCAGCAACTGCAACGCTTCATCCGGGCTCTTTAAGATATAAGTGCCTGTCTCGTTGTAGGGCAACACATCAAAGGTTACTGTGGACCACTCTTGCTCCATCTTTTCCAATGCCTGAGTGAAAACGTGTGGAGAAAAAAAAGCATCAGCCATCAACTTTAATAAACATAATGATGCTGCGGTCACTGGGACAGGACGTGACTTTTCATGCTGATGCACAGCACTCCGCCCCTGGTCTTCCTCGAGGCGCACACTTGTGTGACGTTGAGAAAATGTGCTCTCAGGGGCATAAATGCGCAAGGGTCTATAGCTTTTTCCATACAGAATTTTGACATGTCTGCACATGTCACTAACCTTCGTCAATTCTTTTAGGATCACATAGGAGATGAAAAAATGGCACTGACCATGGTCACACTGTTTGCAGTAGTCTTTTGCTAATAAATTTAACCAGAAATCACCGCCAGCAGATTATCTGGAAAATTAGAAGCCGCAAGAGAAGAAGGCTTCCATACTGGATCCAAACACTGATGCCCAACCAGCAGCTAAATAAGCGGTATAATAATAACAGTATCATATATATCAATTGGTGGACATTTACAACTTAATTTCAATTTACCGGTTAACTGGGTTACGTGTGCCTCTAATAATACCTGAAACGTGACACAATCTTTGTTTAAACTTTTTTTTTTTCTTTTTAACTCCATTTTGTTTTTCCATTACTTAGATCAGTGTTTCCCAAACTTCTTTTCTGGGGACCCATTATTTTTAAATGGCAACCCTTCACGACCCAATTCTGCGTCTGCCTTGCAAATCTTAAAAGGAGTGCATCGGTACATAAACCAGGTGACAATGAAAAAAGTTTAAATATGACAATAAAGTTGTAATTTTACAAGAAAAAAGTCAAATATGACAATTAAGTCTTAATTTCATGAGAAAAAGTTCAAATTATTATGGGAATAAAGTTGTAATTTTATGAGGAAAAACAATTAAATATAATGACATTTAAGTAGAAACATCACGACACAACAGTGATTCTGGGTAGTATCCCTCGGCAGAGTGTGGTCTGATGCGCACTTGTGGACAGTGTTGTGCATTAAAGGAGCAGGAAGGTAGTGATGATGACCGCCTGTGTACAAAATTAGAGAACTGGGACACCTTACGGTCTTGCACCCTTTGGCAAGAACGTGCAAGGGCGCAAGTACGATAAAGGGGCAGGGCCTGAGTGTAATGACAGGAGTCACTCAGCCTTTATTTCTCCATCAGCTTATAGGTGTAACACCCTTCTCATGCTCCTGTTGTGGATATCATATACTGGCCTAAATATGTTGCCTATGCAGAGCATAAAAATAAGCGACCCAAATCTTCTCCAGATTGCAACTTCACAGTCCTGCACAAAACACAACAACTAAGCCCTTTATAAAACCCTGTGTTTAGAGTATAACTCCTGTTCAGATGTACCTGTTCTATGGTGTACTCTTTCGCAGCCACCTCAGCTACACTAGTAATGTCATTCACGTGGTCCTGCAGGCCAAGTTCCAGGCAGCGGGAGACAGTCAGGTTGGCTTTAGGGCTGATTTTCATCTGAATGCGTTCTGAGAGCATCTGCCAGTGGCGGTTCCGCATCCCAGGGTTCCTCAGGCCCTGAATGAGAGGGACATGAAGACGGAAGTCCTCAATCTTGTTGGAGATTATAGTTGCCACCATCTGGCAGTCTTGTGTGGTATTAGATGAAGAAAGCAGGTGGACAGAAAAAAAACAAAACATGTTAGACTTTTAAACAAGCACACTCCATTTTTTCCAAGATGGAATGACAGATAAATGACAAATGATTATAGATGGGCCACCTACCAGGAATGTCCTTAAACTGTTTCATACATTTGTGCATGGTCTTGTGGGCGTCTGCAACATTGCGCTCAAGCTGCTCAGGGTCGATAGAACTCAGTGGATCATTGAGCCAGCTCTCATGCCAGCGTAGCCAATCAGAGGCGGTGGTCCACAGGTCTTTAAAAGGCTGGAGGTCCTTTATCAGCTTCTGCAGTTGATCGTACTATAACATACATTTACATTCATTTCAAAGGCATTTTCCCTCCAAATTTGTTGAAAAGACTTTAACAAGGAGAAATGATCTGACATCTGGATTCTCGGTTACTCACATTAGTGACAGGAATATCAAACAGACGTTCTCTGGTGTTGTAGGTTTGAGCCATTGCTTGGCACTCCATAAGCTGTTTGCTTGTACGCCTCATCTCATTGGCCACCTCGTGGGCATGATTGATGTCTGTATGGCCCGCCAAGCCAGCAACCAGCATCTGTAAACACAGGTTGGTGATTTACTGAACTTGAATTGGAGAATTTCTAACATTAATGAAATACTAAGATCACTTTGAGTCGATGGTTTTTGAGTTTGCTAAGGTTAAGGGAGGACAGCCCGGTGAAAGACCTCAGAGGAAATACAAATCATAATGGGGGAGACACATTCAGACAGCATCTCTGGGAATTCCATCGCGACTCATCTCAAAAATTGCTGCTGAATAAAAAAAAATCTAATTGGCTCAGCTGACCTTCAGAGAGTCTAGTTGATCCTCAAAGTTGTTCTGGTTCATAAGCTGGATCTTACGGAAGTGATCCTCATCCTCCGCATGCTGAACAGCTACTTCGTCCATCTGGCTGATTATCCTTTGAGGCCACTGAATAGCTGTCCACCTGTAGGGAACAACAGCAATCAATATATAACTATATAACACTCCTTTGCCTAAATGAGACCATCAAAACTAAATTCAAGATTATTTAAAAAGTGTGATGATTTTACACTTACTTTTTCTTCGCATCCTCATCTGAGAGACAGTGGTAAAATTCTTCCAACAGCCCATAGTCTGGCAGGGTCTTACCAATAAGTTCCTGTTGTGGACACATTGACGAAAAGAATTAGATTTGTTCACAAAGTACCCATCACATGAAATACAATAACCAGTTCACGCTCCCAGTATGCACCTTGTAACTGCGGATCTGCTCTGGGATTTGCTTCATCCAGTCTCTCTTTTCAGTCAGTTCCTCAATGCCGCTGGGCTTCTCACGTAGCTTTTTACTCATCATGTTAAATTCCTGACATACCTGCACACACATCAACAAGATTAACACTTATAATGCAAGACTGAAAAGCAGGAAAGTTTTTTTTAAAGATGGAGCAAATGTATGTCATGTGTAAAAAAAAAAAAAAAAGAAAAAAAAAGAGAGAGGATAAATATCATAATGCTGGACAAGAAGCTGTCTTGATCAGTCAGTGGGTGAAGCACCAGAGTCTGTACTGAACACAGTTAGACAAAGTTGTAATCTTAGGTTCCATACTCATATGCAGCGCTATGATTCATGTAGGTGACCTCCGTTTGACTATACTCCTGCAGTTTGAGGTACCCACTTTAACACTGCATAATAAAGCTAGGAGTGGAGGTATGGGAAAAGAATCTCCAAACATCAGACTTTAATGTTAAATCTTAATGCTTCAACTTATGAAGATGTCTGATCAGAGACTAAATGGGACCCTTTTCATAATTATCACCGAGCTAATGAGTTGAAAACCTTTTTTTATTTTGACAATTTGTTGTTCATTGTCCGGAACAGGTTGTGTTGTGCTATACAGAATACTAGGGGCGAACTGAAAACTGAGACCGAGGTAAATTTTTCTTTTGTCGTCCTGTCTACTAGGACGTAAAGGATGTACCTTTTAGTAGAATGCCCTCCATTTACATTGATTTCTTTTAGCTGGATGATTATAAAAAAAACACGAGCTGATTTTCAGAAGGCGAAACATTTTTCATAGCAGATTTTATTTGTCAAGCGTGGGAGAGAAGGCAGAATATTTTGCATTATACCAAACTGTAAAATAACTTGCAATATTGTTATGAAATGAAACGTAATTTAATGTTTATATAGTAAATACCGTGTAATTATTACATACTTGCATTTTTCCTGGTCTATAAACAAATTACTTACATCATCAATCTGCTTGTGTAGCTTCAGGGCAATGTGGTCCAGCATTGCATTAGCTAAAGCTTTTGTTTTGTTACAGAGAGCCTGACGCACATGTTCCACACAGACAACAAATGGGCCAATGACAATGGAGGATGGCAGGGATTGTTCAAGCTTTTCTTTGTCTTTGAGAATTTTTTCCACTTCTTTCTTCACCTCTTGGGATGTCTGTTCTGCATGCGAATGAGATCTAGCAGAAAAGATGTAAAAGATTGCATTTAATGAGGAAAGTATGCTGAATGGAGCCACTAACGTCAAATCTGGTAGAACTTGTACTCATAATTTAAGCAGACTTACTTGAGAAGGGTTTCTATGTCCAAGTTGTGTAGCTCTAAGTGTTTCTCATATTCAGCTGCATAAGCCCTGAGAGGTATGACAGCTTTTATCAGAGCATCGCGAACCTTCTCTTTCAGCTCATTTACTTTCGGTTCCCACAATTTCACTGAATCAACCGGATCGCCACTGATAAGCAAATTCTGCAGTACAAGCTGGCCCAGACAAGAAAGCAACAGTTACATTAATGTCACTAATTCAATGTCTGTCATTCAGGTGATCGCAAAGTTTATTTTACCTTATCAACCCGTGGCACACTGTACGTGGCCATGATGCCCTTATCAAACACATTGACGACAGATGTCTCGAAATTCTCCGGAGGAGTGCTGTAATGAACCCCAGTCTGATCCAGAACCAAGTCCACCAGGAACAGAGGGTTCCTCTTTGGCCTTGTTAAAGAGAAATGATTATTTTACCACCACAATAATAAATAATTAACACAGTAAAGGTTCTGTCACATTCACTGTCAAACACTGAAAAACTGCACTGAGTATATTATGAATTACTGACTCCTAGTAAAAAAATGGAGACATTCCGAGCCATATGTTTGGCCATATGTATTCGAACTACATATAAAAATGCAAGCGATCATACTTGTAGGGACTATTGATGAGGTCACTTCCCCAGACAAGATCTTGAGGACATGCCAGCACACTGTGGCACTCGTCCAACAACAGCTGAGTCAGGCTGAGCAGTGAATCCTGCACAAGGGTACGCAGGGAGTCCTGCATGTTTAAGCGCACCACAGTCATCAGTCTGTACAGCCTACAAAACTTGTATATGTCCCAGCTACATTCGTCTACGTTGTAGTCGCCTTTGCCAAGCTTCTGCAGGTTGAAACGGATGCTGTTGCACAGTGTGTCCACCCACTTTCCTTTAAGAAACCAGTTTACCTGGAGAAGGAGGAAAAGATTTGATGCATCTAGATTTATGATCAATTCAGCTGTCTTCTTCATCCACAAGTTTTTGTTTTTCTGGTAATAACTGGTTCACATTTGCAAAGCAATTTAGAATAAGATGTAGGGCCTGACCGATATGGGATATTGGTGGCCAATGCTGATACCGATATTAGGGAGTAAGGAAATTCCGATATCCAATATGTCGGCTGATATTCTGTGTATAATATTTTGAATGTGGTTATCAAATACGTGACAAAGATGTGTAATGAGGGCAGGGTATCTAACAAACAAAAATCAATGCACTTAACAGTAAACCAATTACATAATGGACCGCCCTCTGCTGGACAAACTGTGTGATTACACCATTTCATATAACTAGTCCAAGCATTTTTCCAGCCTTAAAAACCAGTTTTAATATCAGTATTTATTGGAGAATATATATGTCGACACCAATATCTGTAATAAGCAAACGTCGGTCAATAATATCTGCAAACCGATATATTGATCGGGCCCTAATAAGGAGCTTCACTGATGACACATGGTGGTCACCCGCACCAATTATCGATCAAACTATGAATTCAAATTTTCATTTAAAAAAAAAGTATGACACGTTGAACTTATAGCCAAGCACAGGCAGAAAGAAAAAACAATACTACCTCAGTGTGTATATTTGATTGGTTCTCTTCAAACTTGTCAAGTCGCAGTGGTTTGATCGAGGTCACATTAAACAGTTTCATCCCTACCACTTTGTGATATTCGGTCCGCATGTCAGATATTACACGCATCACTTCTGGCCTTCCTGGCAGGAAACGTCGGACAAAGGCGGCGCGGTTCTCCTCATAGGTAGTGTAAGGAACTGGAACGCACCCTGTACATGATTAAACAAACAGGTGTTACGATTCTCAGCTCAAATGCAAAGTATTGGGTTGCAGTACATGTCTTTTATGTTAACCCCATTGACTGAAACTAGCCAAGGTTAATGGGCTTACCTTTTTGGGGTACATACTCAGAGTCCTTTTGTGGGAGTGTGATGTGTAAATACTCCTTTGGGTTGTTCATCACGACGTTGTCAAAGATCATGCGGTTCATCGTACGGTCATATTCCAGTTTGACCTCATTCTCCAGGATCCCTTTACATTTTTCCAGACTGCACACAAAGACGATCCCTTTATTCACCATATTAGTTAACTGAGAGGGATCAGTCATAAAACAGATCATCCTCGACATGACAGCAGTGATGTGACACTGACATTACCTACCTTTTAAGCTTGAGCCCAGGGGTTGAAAAGGCACATTTTCTGATACGCTCAAGACTGGAGGTGTCAAGTGATGGTGTTCCTCTCCAGATGGGCATGCAGTCAACAGCCAAGTGGTAAAGAAGCAGAGATTCTGTGTGCTCCCTGAAGCTCAAGGCAAACTGGATCCGTTTGATGAAGACACGCGGATCCTCAGCGCTGAACAGCAATCTGATTCTGGGTACCCAGTACTTACTGTCTGCGAGCATGGCATTTCCATCTATGCAACAGACGTACATGACGTGCATTCGTACATGGTCAACATGACAAACAGAGAGTGATTACAGCAGTTATGAGAAAATGTGTCATTAAAGTGCAAAGACATAAACAACCTGAAGATTCGCTCATTTTGTGTTCCTTGTCTGGAGAGGGGTTTCCCTTTTCATTTGTCAGTTTGATGTTTTGGTGAACTTTCCGTACCAGGTACTGGCAATTCACCTCACTATAGTCAAGAACCCCAACTAAATGCCAGCTGTACTCCAGAGAGGAGCTTTTGGGCTCATCTGCAAAAGAGAGATAATTGAGAAACCATTAAAAAGATTTTAAAAATTGAAAAATTGAAAAATGAGAACATTTTGAAATGAGAGAGAAGATCAGATTTTGATGTAAAAATGCACAAAAAGGATATTTTTTCAACATATATTGGGCATATGGCATGACATACATGAACAATAAAGCTCCCTGTCCACATGGTGTTTTATTTGGGCAGAGAAGCGCTCAGCAGTGCTAGGATAGCTTGTGCACTGAGAGAAAAAAAAATGTTGCACGTGTGTCTTGTCACCACAACATCTTGACAAGGGCCACTGCATGACTGACACTGCTCTGTTGCTTTTACTATCTGTTTTCTGTTAGAATTTTTCTTTTTTTACTATGAGTGAGCATCAAACAGAGGATCCTTTCCCTCAAACCTTGTATGGATGATGACTTTAATACTGATATGGACCCACCATTGCAGGTGTGGCAAATGGATCATGGAGGATGTGGGTGCATGAACATGACATGAACAAACTCAAACACACAAAGGGGCTTTCCCCTCTCTGTTATGATAGTTTTGCTCGGACATATCATACAGTTCCAGGTACACGGAGATGGCCAACACCAGCCTCTCCTCCATCTTCGAGCCCCGACCGATCTACTACTTGTTGAAACAACCAAACAACATAATGTCTACTGCTTGTTGAAAAAAGCATCTGTGACTTCACCAGCACTTCACACAAAAAAGGCAGAGTGCGTAGAAAAAGGTGCTGGGCGCTGTGCTTTTTCTCCATGCAGCAGCCTACTGCTGCAAATGCTCTCTCATCATTGAGAACAACTGAAAAAAGATGCTGGTGCTAAGAAAAAAACGCCATGTGGAAACGGGTCCTAACACGTGGACACAGGATTAAATCTGGAATCATCTACTTTTTATTTCATGGGATATTTAAAACATTTTACTTGAAGAACTCGTGTCATCTGTAGGCAGCAGGGCTTTTGCAGGAATGGGTTTTCGATCAAGTGATCCTTCAGTGTAGCCCAGGGCAAGCCAGTCTTCCGGAGTACGAGAATCATACTCTTCATTGTCAAATAACTGAGAAAGAAACAGAGGAAAAGTCAAGGTGGGATATATAGGATATAAAGATAAATGGGATTCTAAATGCCACAGAAAAAAACTGTGGCAGTAACAGACATACCTCCAGTGGGATGTGGGGTGATGGAGGACTGTCAGGCGCAGTCAGATGCTCATCACTGCTGCCCTGATATCTTGGCATTAAGAGGTCAGAGTTTATTCCTTTTTCTGCCAGGAGATGTTCAAAGTCTAAACTCAGGTATTCCCTTCGAAGTCTATAAAAAAGCAGTCTGAATAAGTTTGTAATAAAGGCAGTTTAAATAAAATAATTCTTGAAGCCTACTAAACCAGCTAATGTGCAGTAAGAGGAAATAACCAACTATGCACTTCTTGATAGGAGCTCGGTGTCTGCTTGTGACCAGTGAATGTGAAGAATGCCCTCACAACAGAAAATCCCCAAACCCGGGAAGCTCCAGAGCAATAGATGAAGTGTCCTCTTCTGTCGTACATGGAGGGCAAAAAGCAGGAAATACCTTTCTATCTGTAACTTGCGAGGAATCCGGCCGGGAATGGTTTTATAGGGCATCTGGACCTTGGGTGCATCTGTGCCCCGACTGAAGTAAGAAGTGTGCGGTTGCTGTAAGGTGTGTCCAGAGTTATTCTTCTCAACAAGCTTGAACTGGTCAGATTGAGCCTTAAAGGTTGTAGCTGAGAAAAATTACAGAAGTAAAGGTATTATACTCACAAAACAGCCAGGAAAAATGTTTGTTTTACGGAGGAGCACAACATGCTGTTTTTATAAATGCAGAATTGGTGCAAAAACAAATAATAAACATAATGCTGACATGTGAAAAGATACAATTCTGTACAGTATCTCACCTTTTTTTGTGTTGACCACATTGAATTTGAGGATGGATTTGCCCTGTGAGCTCTGCTGGATCTCAGAAGCAGCTGGCAGCTGGCAACAAGGCTAATCAACAAACAGTTACTCTTGGTTTTGGTCAGAGCAAAAGGGATGTTTAATATTTTGCATGTGCATGGGCTTTAGCATAAAACATGTCAGCCCTCAGATTTGTCTGTCAGATTTCTGTTTTGGGTGAGCTTATGTACTTCTACCTGTAACTTGAATGTACTGATGATATCTGAGTAGATGCCCCGCTGTTCATTCACGCTGCATTTTCCAACGGGATGCAGCCCTCGCCTGCGACTTAGAGGTTTGGGATCAGGAGGTTTTCTGGGAGGATGAGGCACCAGTGCTCCAAAACCAGGCAAATATTTCTTGTCCATCTTCTAGCAGGATAAAACAGTATGTGTAAACAACAACGGCTGCTTTTAATCCTGTTATCTGCTTCCAAAACATCGTGAACTATACAGACTATTGTGGAACTTACTTTGGCTATGTGCAAAATGTGAGTGCAAACTCTTGTTTCTGACTAAGGAGCACCTACCTAATATATCTTTTAACTGGCTTAGCATTTACTATAGAGGTGATTCCATAATTAAGGGTACTTCATGTCCACAAGTTATATTTATCAAGTGTAATAAAAAGAAAACAATATAATAATAAACTGTCATCAATTTTATATTGAGACACATTATTCTTTATTTAAATACAAAACGTCAAGAGGTCCCATCATTTATTTAGCAGAAAATGGATTTAATATACTGTCATTTGCCTTTTTGTTGTGCTCTTCAAATTGCTAAATGTCAAATTTAGCTCTTCAGATTAACACTAGAATACATGATTATGTAAGTTATTTTCATCATTACTTTTTTAAAGTAATCATTTAAACATTAGAAATGTGTTTTTTAAACTATGTAATTCATTCAAATACCATAAATTATTCACTTAAGTTGTGTCTCAAAGTCTTTGTCAACTGTTACCCATTGAAATACAACCCTATAAATCATTAACGGTTTGCTCCAAAGCCACGTGACCAACTATCTAATCATGTTATCAACATGATGTCGCCTCATTCAGTGGAGGGCATTTTAAATACATTGTTGTAAGTTTAGACTCCTCCTCCTCAATATTTCATCAGTATTATTGTATGAACATTAAGAGGGAAAATTGCTCATCAGCTGTGTTATTAAAATGTTCTTGCCCAGTTGCTTTAGATATTACATTTACACAAATGTAGGCAAAGTGCATAAAAATATGAGTTCATCGAGGCCACGTGGTGACCGAGACAAGGTCTGCTGTTATCACGAGGGACTGAAATGGAGAAAATGTCAACCATGATACTCAAAGTGTAACACATTTGTCAACAGTGGTCGGACTCGCTGTCATAAATGCTTATATTGACAAATACCATTCATCGACTATTGTCATTATACAGTAGTAATTACATGGTGAATATGAACAAGTGGTATTACACGGTGATAACATTGAAACGTGATTGCTTGGATCTTTTTGAGGTAATTATTTTAACTGAACTAAACACTATTACATTACTGGGATTGGATAAATCATTACACTCTAATTAGACTGTACTACATTGGATTAAAGGAGCATTAGCGATTCAGTATTGTCTCTGTTGTCTCCAGCAATATACTGGTGTCAACAAAATAATGATTCCATGAGGTACGGATCATTGGGTTGGGATTCAGTGGTTTAAAAGCATGAGTTCCTGCCAACATTTGTGTTATCTGATACCTCACAAGCAAGGTTTAAAAACTAAAGTGCTCTTTTCAATCACTAGATTGCATTCACAGAGATACAGTCACAGCTTTGCATCATGACGTAACGATTTACATAAGACAATGATTATACGGGGGGTTATAAAAATAAAATTAAAACATTAATAATAAAAGGTACCTTTTTTCCCCTCTCTCTGTTTGTCCTGTGAATTGTGTTACTCCCGTCAACTGTGTTATTTTGTCAGCTGTGTTATGTGTGATTTTTTTTGTGCGTGTGTGTCTTAATCTTTTAAATGTTTGCTAAACTGTTTAAAAAAAAATGATGAGGGTTGTTCCTAGCAAGGGAAGTTTTAGATAAGGACGTTCAATAACTCTAAGATCAGTGTATTGTGGATTCATGTTGAAAAAACTCCTTGTCTTTGATGACAGTAACCGAATGTCCGTTATCACATCAAAATTCATATTTTCAAATCAGTTATACAGACATCGTCAAAAGCCATGGAGAACAGACTCCAAATCTTAACGTTTAAAACAATAATATTGTTTTTGTTTTTTTTACGTGTAGTGTTATATTCATGTCTTCTATGACACAATTTTTGTCCCTTACACAGCTGACAAAACAACGAGTCAATTTTTTTACATTACGAAAACAAAAAGGTTATTGCTTTTTAGCTTAAAGAAAGCAGACATTGATTTTTTTCACTTTTGGTTGATGGGAAAAGCACCCTTAACGCCAACATACTATCACTCACAGGCTATTTTGAATCCAGTAACTTTAACAATATCCAGTAGCCGCTTCAGCCAAATTACCGGTAACAATGAACCGGTAAAAGAAACATCCCAAAATAAATCATATAGTTAGCGTTAAGCTAATTAGCTCTAGTGCGTTAGCTGTTAGCACATTAATGCGAACAACATTTAACGTTTACGTGACGCTACGTTCAGTTTCAAGCGTTTGTTTCTCGTCTAACTGGGTTCCACTAAACAACCAGTTTGTAAAGTTTATTATATTTTATATAAAATACAAAAAACGACTTAAGACATACTGTATTGTGAATTACTTACTAGTGGGAGCGCTCCTAACGTACGGTGAACTTTTGTAATCTCAGTGTCGGAGTTAACTGGTGGAATGTAAATGTTGGACGCGACAACGGTTGTCATGGAGACGGAGATGTGTCGCTCGGCCAGCGGCAGAGAGCTCGAGAGCCACAGCACTGTGCTTTGGGACCGTCTGAAGAAAGTCTCTCTGTCCCTCACTGAAAAAAAGAGTTTTTAAAATAGCCTTTGTGCTGAATGTGTACTGCTATTGGGAAAGTAAAAGCAAGACAAGAATGAACAACAACAAGAAAAGGTCTAAGGTTGGAAGACACAAGTAGACAGGGAGAGTAGGCCTAGGTGCCCATTGTAGAATGTTGGCTTAACATTCTTCTTTATTTAGTACAATAAGTTACTATATCCAGTGTTAAATACAAATTTAAATTAATTGTATGCTACTAAGAGAAATATTGTATTTTAATTAACTGCAGTAACTGACAATGTAGAAGTAGGCCTGGTTAATTACAGCTAGTAGTAAGGCCACCTTAAATGTCCAGCTACATAAAATAGGCCTACAATAATTCATCAGTAATCCAATAATAGGTTACAGCATGCAGGTTCATGTTTAATGTGGGATATGAGCACTTTTGGTGAGTGAAAAAAGGCAACATTTTGTTGTTGTTGATACTTACACAGCCTAGCAAATTTTAACCATCTTTTTTTAAATATAGTGTTTCTATTTTTGCCTAAGAAGGTCTGAAGGATCTGCATACTATCTTACCACTAAAATATAAAATATTTAAAAGAGGTCAGGCAGGATGGAATAAGTGAACAAAGAGTGTAGATAGATAGAAACATAGATGCTTTGACTATTTAAATCCCCCTTAGATTAGTACATTTTAGATTGGTACTTAAAACTTTAAATGTTCACATCCCTTGCTGTTACTGGTAAAGATAGTGACAGTAATAGCAGTACTGATAATGGAGCTAATGGAGTTTGACTGGGATGCAAAGTTTTCTCCATTTTTCCCTCTCACATTAATGACAGCTTGAAAGTGTCCACAATGGGGGGAAACCACATGGACCCAAATGACCTGAACACTCCAGAGTCACAAGAGCATCATAGCCTCTTCTGTTTCCCATGGCAGATTACAGGCACCACGCACTGCGGCCCCTGGCCTCTTTGGATCCCATCAGAGCTGCCTGAGACTGAGTAGTCGAGCACAAATAATTAGTTTTATGTGTCAGAACCTTCCCTTGACACCTGCAAAAGGCATGCTGCCACATAAATAAGGATAAATTATGGTTGAGATGGGACTGGACATTAGTTGAGATAAGGTGTTGGTCTGTGTGGCTGGGATCCTGAGGACGAGGGGACCAGGGTGCAGGACCAGATAAAGAGGGAAAACAGAGCTTTCTTGTTAGGGGGATCCACAAAGATACAACATGCAGGAAGATCTGTGTGAGAAGGTCATGAACAAAATACTATGAGTAATGTTAAAACACAAAGGTCAAATACAAAGAGCAAATTGATATGAATGTATTGACAATATGTTAAAGTGGAGAGAGTCGCTGTGACCTGGTTTGTGGACTAGTTTTGAGGCCTTACGTTTGGCAATATGACTGTTGCAATCTTTTTTCTTTCTTTTCTCTCTTCTCTGTTAGACTGCCATGATCACCCTCTATGTTCAGAGTTTTCACTAAACCCTCTGCTCGTCGTTATAGAGCGCCGGTTATGAGAACTAAGAGATATAAGGTTTCCTTTGTTCCTGCTGCCATCTGTATTTTGAATCGTCTGCACTACAGATTGCTCATTGTAGTCTGCAAATTTTTACATAGACTGCTATTAGCACAATTGTTCTGAGGTTCTTTTGCCAAGATTGCTCTTTGTACAAATCACATTTTGACTCGGATTAAGCAGATTGTACCCACTTGTATGTACAGATAAGCAATCTGAACTACTGTGTACATATGCAGTTGGTTTGTTGTCAATCTGTGTTATTATGTTTTTCCTGTTTTTGTGAAAGTCCTGGCTGCAAATCAATTTTCCTGTAAGGGACAATAAAGATACCTTGACTTTGATAAAAACCAAAACAGGTTTTTGGTACCAGGTATTAAAAATGTATGTTTCTGCTGTAAGGTTGGACATCTTTACATGAGGCTTTAAGGAAAATGACTCCTCTTGGATCCAGCCTCAAGATTCATTCACATGAACCTGCAGGATCTGGTGTCATTTTCAGCCCTGGAGACTGCTGCTTGTAAAAATGCTATGGATACTGCTATACTGTGCCGCGGTCTGTCCTCCAAATCGGTCTGCTGAAATGTTAAATAAATGGCCTTCTGCTTTATGTACTTGTTCTCAATGATGCTTGGTTTCACAGCAGTGACCTCACTCAGTGAGGAAGCCTAAACCAAATGAAAGACTTCCCAAAGGGTCTAAATAACCCACATCTAATAGTGACATTATCATATCTGAAAGGCCTCAGCTCTTACAGAATCCTGGCCACAGCAGTGTATTAATCATTAGCACATGTCTAAGGCATTGATTAAACGAATGAGGAGATCCGGGCCAAAAAGGTTCCAAAGAAAACCACAACTCTCTGAAGAGGTGGTGGTCCTGAAAACATGGTAGCCCACCAATATTTGGTTGGTAGTAGTGAACCAATCGTTGGAGCCAGGGGCCACCATGGAGATGGTACTTGATTGCGCAGATGTGGCCAGCAGTTCGGGGTAAGTGGAATTGATTAAACCTGAACAACTTTTTGTCACAGCTTTGATCCACCCTGGACTTGTCCATTTCCCAATGCTCGCTCCGTCCAGCAGCAGAAATATGCTGACATGAAAGGTCTGGATCAACATCAGTCGGTCAAGAACATCAATATTAGTCACTCACACAATCATCCAGATGTATTATCCATTTTCTCCCCTCTTCACGCCAGAATCCTCATATTATCCATCCCCTTCTCTTCCTCACTCTCCCACTTTTACAGTATGGGGATGTTGTGAGGGTCTTGCCTTTGTGAATACAACTCAATTTTACGCTAATGACATCAGTATGTGCCGCTAACTTTAACTCCTCCTGAGGTCCAGATGTTGGCAGAGAGGATCAAACACTGGGTATGCCCCTCTTATTGTCACATTGTTGGGCAAGCCAGGAGGGCTTATAGTCACACATATTCCCACATACAGTACTTCTCTTCTCCTGCAGAAACCCACAATCTGACCACAAATGAGAGCACACCCTTAAGCTGCAGTTCGACTTTATTTTTGCATTTGCACACGTTAGCAGAAACATATAAAGGCATACAGTTGATTCAAATAAATCTTCATTAAGACTTTTCTAAGAACAGACTGTATTTTGTGTAGTTTTATCAAAAATGTGTGGTAAACATGCAGGAGGCCATAGGGCTATAAAGTCTTCTTGATTTTCACATTAAAACCATCAATCCAAGAACAAATAGAACTCCCAGACACATTCAAAGGATCATTTAAAACTACCACTTACAACGTAATACCCATCACTGCGCCCCATTTTCAAAGCACTTTGTCCCTTTTAAAGGGTATCTGATCTGAGCGACAACACCACTGTGGTCAGTAAATGTCACTGGTTTTAGTTCATAGATGAAACACAACCACTATGAGGGCAGCCAATGTCACGCTGACTTCACAGTGTTTTGACAGAGTGGATTTTACAAGACTGCAGCAAGCAGATACCAGCAACTTTTATGTATGAGGCTGCCCCCATGCAGATTTGACTTTTGACTTTGACCAGTCATATGAGGTGCTGCTGCTTAAAGGTGAACCTTTTGCATGGTCATACATTAAAGTTCATGGCTTGGGTGACTCACAGGTGGACTTTTGGCATGCCAATAAAGATTTTTTCTTAATAGGTTGAGACGGCCTCAAAGCAACAAAATGACCAGACATGAGAGACAGTCTGGAACCCCCAGCCTCTGGCACAGGACCTCAAACAGCTGCATTTGATGTTTCCTTTCATTTACTCCATTTCTAAGCGTAACTTTTAGAAGGGGAACAAAAGTCAGACAGCAGGGGTCTTAAAAATATTCATCGGAATTGATAAATTTAAGTTATGAAGAACCAAAACTTTGTATTTTTGTGAGCATAAATATTATGTTTGTGGCTTCCAACTGTACTCCAATCAGTGTCCAATATTTATCCCAGCCTCATTGTGCCAACCTCTAAACCCTAGCACAAGGATTCGCAACCTCTTCCATGCCCTCCAAATAATACTAGCGTAGAGCCAAAGACCCCTTTGCAAGATGTCTCTACACCATGGTTGATACTATGTTGGAAAAACACAGGGTGCAGTCATTAAGGCTTTATAGGCTATATGCCTCATCATAATACAATTTTTTTTAGATATTTTCCACAGAGCTTTTTTCATTTGGGCTGTTGGTGCGCTCATCAGATCTTTTTTCAAAAAGAAAAAAGTTCATTTTGTAAACTACCAGGAATTGGCTAGATGCTAGCAATCAAGCTAGCTAGCTAAATTTGAGGAGCAGAGCAGCTTTGTGTCAGGTGCAGACCGTACCAGGTCAACAGCAGCAGTTTATCGATAAGGCAAGGTGCATGCACAGAGCCCAGTGGATATTAAGAGACAGTGCCCACCCCAGCCACAGTTTGTTCACCCTTCTGCCTATCTGGTAAGAGATACAGAAGTACCTGCTACCAGTTAATCAGTCAGTTAACAGCCTATTCAACAACACTCTTTCAACAGTAACATGCATTTAGCTAACTGCCAGTTGACTATAAGTTGCATTTAAAGTGGTTTAAAGATTTGAGAAGGGTCCAGCTGTAGAATCAGACAACATATTAGCAAAGATAGTCAGTTATAAACACAAATACAAGATACCCCACTGTGTACTGTGCCAGTAGTGAAAATGGTACACTTCCTGTCTCCAAAGTGGGCAGGGTCACGTCTCCCATAGAGACAGTTAGGGAGCCACCATCCCTTTACCTGGTCTGGAGGTGTTATAACCTTATGTGAATGGACAAAAGCAAATGGACCTTGTGTTGCATGATATTTGTTTGACGTAAGCTTTAACATTTAATTCATGGTTTCACCTATTAGACCACTTAAATGTCAGTTGATGTTCGTTGCAAAGCAAGGTGGGAAGCATCGGTTCCCAAATCTCGCAAGAGTGTGATGCTGAGACAGACAGGTCTCGAACAAAGTTAATTTTCTCCTAATTTGTGTGTTTGAAAAATGTAATTTTTGTGTTAGAATGTGCATAAGATATGTGTCTTGTGAAAATGGGCCCAATATGTATCTTGGTGACAATGGGGCGACAGAGTTGGTCATAATTTGTGTTATCTCTCCCATAAGAATGAATGGACTCAAGACTGCTTCCTGTCTCCTAAAGGGGCAGGGCCGTGGCAAAACAGAATGTTCGGGGAGGTCTCAGTTCCCATTAAATGTCTCTTATATTACCACAAACCACTTCACTTTCATACAAGACACGCCCCCCTGATTTCTTTTCTCAACTCTAATCAAGTAATCTTGGTGCCTAAACCTCCCGTTTCATTTTATTAAAAAGGATTATTATACATGTCACATAAAATTTATGTACGAATGTGTTCTGTTAATAGGTTACAGAATCTCTACTGTTCTCAATCTTTTTTCAGTTTGACTGGATAGACCTAACACATGTCTACAAATGCTAAGAGTCAAATGTATACAAATAGTCTGTTAATAGCAGAGGTGGAAAGTAAAGAATCACATTTACTCACATTACTGTAATTAAGTAGTTTTTTGTATGCTTGTACTTTTTAAAGTAGTTTTTAAAATCTGTATTTTTAATTATTATTTTTTTTACTTTTACTTAAGTAGGTTTTGTTTGAAGTATTGTACTTCACTACATTTTAAATCACATCCATTACTGAGTATAGAAAAAAAAGTTAAAACAACTAGTACCCCCAAGTTTTCTATGAACTTGTGCTGTGTCTGCGTGCCAGTAACTGTCCATCTGATTGGCTCTGGCTGACTAACTTAAGTGCCAGAAGGTGGACAACCTGGAGAGAACCCCCGCGACTCCCCCCAAAATAATTAACTTTAACTACTTTAAGGACCTTTTAAATTAGCTACTTTTTACTTTTATCTGAGTAAATTTTTAGACCAATAATTTTACTTCTGCTTAAGTAAAATTTTATCAAGGTAACAGAACTTCTACTTAAGTAGATTTTTTTGTACTCTTTCTACTTCTGGTTGATTCTCAACTATTGATTACTGTGGATGATGAGAGGCATCCACCTTCCTACTCTTTTAATCTGTTGCATAGTTGATAGTCAACTAAGATGTTGACTCAGTATACAGATAGGGTTAGAGTTAGTTGAAGATGGGTAAATAACCTATTGTAACAAAACATACTGACAGTAAACAAACACTTTCGTTGATTATTACTGACACACTGTTGATGCTACTGAACATCTACTGATAACTTGTAGAGTGACAACTGACGGACCATCAAAATAAAGTTTGACCACTCCAATTAGCCGCCCCCGACAGCACCACTTTGACAACCATAAACCTTGCACACTTAATGCTTGTCAGCTTTGATTAAATAGTCTTCCATTTTTATGTGTCACCTTGTAAAGTGACGCGTACATTTCAATTAAATCCACTGAATTCTTTCAGACAGTTTGTTATGTAAGCAAAGGGAGCATGCTTTATCTAAGTGGGTGTGGGAATATGAGCTGTAAGAGTAAAAAAGCACTGAGTTAAATCTGTAACACATGTCGGAGTGTGTTTTTGTGGTAGAAAACCAGTGTGTGTGCTGGCATTCCAGTTTGTTTATGTGGGTGGGCGACGGAAAGCCCAGAAACAGTTATCATGAAGTTGTGTTTTTGCATGTGTTTGTATCGGAGTGACAATGTGTTTATGTGTGTGAGACAGTGACGCACCAAAGTAAATCTTGAGCTCGTTAGTTAATCACAACAGATATAAAGTCAGACAGGGACACAAGACTGAAGGGCCCTGTAAAAATGTGTGTGTTTGCAAATGTGCTTGTGGGTGGGAGGCTAATTTGTTGTCCAATATTAAACAAAAGTTTCAGCAACAAATAAGTCATCACCGCTCAGCTGAAGACGCTCTAACATTCCTGACATTCCTTCTTGTTAAGAATTAATAAAGACTGAGTGGTTCCGCATATTTTCCCGTCACTTCCACGTATGTGAGAGTGTATGACCATAACTCCTACACGTGAACAAACACCCACAAATCCATACACAAGCTTGCAAATGCACACATTATTGGTTTGGCGAGCTGCCCGAGTGCTTCGCAGAGGCCTTGGTTTGTCATCCCGCTCATCTGGCATCTATCAGTTTCTGGTCTGACAGTTTAATCTGTGGCATTCATCCTCTCACATCAAAGAGGCAACGTGCAATCTAAACCTGTCGTGTTTGCACATAAACATGAGCTGCGTGTGCACATGTTAACAAGCTAACTTTAAACTGTCTGTCTGAGGATTATTAAGACCCTTCCCTGTCATGAGGATCATAGCAAACATCAGCAACGAGGAGACTTTCTTTGTCATCCATCCACTCTGACTGTCATGCTCACTGTGACTCAAACTGTTCTGAAAAAACGCAGTGTGTAGACCTTTGCAGTTGACTTATCACCTTGACCTTTTTACTTTTATGTCAAGTGATCATCTTCCTGGTCAGATTAAATCCCTGGATTATTTTGAAGAGTGCAAGTGTACTTTTGGAATTTATATTGTAGAAGCAATGGGTCTTTCTTTAAAAATTCGACGGGATCATTTCCTCTGACCTCCATGCTTAACTCAGGCACACCCTATAAACCACGGCACAAACTGGTTGCTCTTGTGGCCAGTGGATAACGTCATACAAGATCCTACTGTGTCACTATAGCTTCAACAACAAAAACAAGATAGTGAGCTGAAGCACATTTTAATTTGAAAAACTTTCCAAATCCACATAAACTAACTGAACTTGAAACTGAGGCTTCACTGCAATAAAGGATAGTAAGGAAGCAGCTTAGTAGTGTGGGGTGACACTGTGTGCTTACACACACACACACACATGCATAAGCTGCCTGGGCAAATACGAGGATTATAAAAGCAGGAAGGGGGAGTCCCTGTTCGTCTGACCCCAGCTGTATAACCCCCACCCTCACTAAGCTCTGTAAATGAGAGAAAGAGGAGCAATTAGAGAGGTAGTCACGGGGCAGGTAGGAGATCCCTGTGACCTTCCTTGGCTGGTATTTGGCCCCTCACAGCTGGGGGCCATGATGAAGATACATGCTGAACACTGGGAGAATGTGTTTTCTAAAAGTAAAAAAA
Source organism: Naso thynnoides (assembly GCA_029783665.1). Taxonomy (NCBI): domain Eukaryota; kingdom Metazoa; phylum Chordata; class Actinopteri; order Acanthuriformes; family Acanthuridae; genus Naso; species Naso thynnoides. Next base: position 25,781,084 of record JAQLOL010000012.1, on the reverse strand, counting down.
CCGACTAGTTTAAAAAAAAAAAAAAAAAAGGAACTGAGATTTTTCTCTCAGTGCTGAGAATGTAAGATGTGTTGGGAACTGCGGTGTGGATCGTGTTGTTTATCCTTCTCGATATGCTCTCATTCTAAACAAGCACTTTATTGGATGTGGGCGACTCTGCATTCCTGCACCACCAAAATCACCCTTAATTACAATTTACTCAATTAGGAATTCAATGTGTTTTGCATTTTGAAGCCAAAATGAGCAGCCAAGCATAGTTTACTTGCACTTGAAGCGGCTGCTCTTAAAACGGTTTACAGTTTGCTGCAAACCTTGACCTCAAACCTCAGTGACTTTCATTTACTGAAACCTGCTTCTTTGTTGTCAGATATCAGAGTATGAACTTCTTCCGTAACCAGCCTGACTTTGCCAACTGAAGCAAAACTGCAGCTGGAACATACTGATGATTTCACTCTGTGTTTTATCCATCAGCCCTCCTCCTGAAACACACACATGCACACAGGTCCTCCCATCCTGCATCCTGTGGAAATATGGAAATCTCTTTTCTGTGTGTCCCACTGAGCCAGAACTGACTCCAAATCAGTCCAAAGCTGCCAGAAACGGTCTATGTGCCGCTAACATTGCCTCGTAACAGCTAATTCCTCATAAACGGCATTACCCCAATCTCCTGTAAAGCTATTCTTAGCTTATACTGCACCGCTGGAGTGAGACCAAAGGAGAAAAATAGATGAGAGGAGATGGAGAGCCTCTGGAGTTTTATTGTGTGGGGGCCTGCCAGACACTGAAACTGGTGTTAGAGTGGAGAGGATGGAGAGATGAAAGTAGAGACAGCGAGGGGTGAACGAAGAAAAGAGAGAGATAGAGTGATATATGAGAGAGATAGAGTGATATATGAGTTGAGAGACTGTAAATGAGGGGATAAGCATTAGAGCAGTAAGCCACATTTATCAATCAATATGGAGAGACAATGGAGAATAATGGTGACTGGGACAAAAGTAATGTGAGAAATCCTCTGCTATCGGCTCCTTAAACATGATCATATTATATTTTTCATCAGTACAAACAATTAGCACACTTCATTGTCATTGGATCACTTGTCATGCCTCAGTGATTCTGCCTGCAGCAGGCAGGTCTGTAAATCATTTGTACAGCAATAAAGACATTTACTAAAACAAACCCAGTTCTGTGTTTCTATTCCAATTTTCTGAGCCTCCTCTATTTGAAGTTCAGCCACAAAACTGAGGAAAAATGCTGTTTATTCTTAGATCTTAGAGGGGGAAAGTACATCAGGCTCAGTAAAAGGACATGACGTGTTTGGTTGAAAAGAATGTTAAAAAGGACTGTTTTATATCAGGCCATGTGTTTGTTGTTCGGTGTCATAATGAAGAATGGCAGAGTAATCTTTCCACTCAGGCAGAAAGATGGAGAAAGACCCTTTTCTTGTCTGAGTCACTTACACCAATCTGCCTGTTTCTTCTAGTTCCACAATGCGCCACCAAGCTGCAAATAACTGCGCTGAGGACTATTTTTGTCTCCCGTCTCAGGTTTCTTCGTGCAAGACTTCAAAGAGACCTGTAACCTGGGATTACTGCTGCTAAAAAACAGGAGGGCAGAAGCAGATAAACTAATTTCCTCGCCCAATTACGAGGCCCTGGTGAGTGGAGAGACCTGTTTTAGATGGTATGTGCTGTGCGGCTGGTTCACATTAATTGCGGTTACGAGCCCGTGCAAGTCTTAAATCGGTCCTCCCCTGCGCACGATCTTTTGCGTCGGCAAGTGTGGAAAAAAACACACCTTCTCAGTCCGGGGTGGTTTTGGTTTTGTGTTGTTAGTGCAGTACCACGTCCCCACAGTATATGTGTGTGTATGTGTGTCTGTGTGTGTGTGTGTGTGTGTGGGCGGGGAGGGCCGTGAATAAATAGAATCACACTCCTCTCCCGTGCGTAAACGCGTAAAGGCGCTGGATGTGGCTGCAGCACGGAGCGCCCCGGCTGGCTGTGAATAAATGGAAACATTTGAATGAATTACCGTAATTAGCATAGAAACTGATCACATGTCATTTTGATCATTTAGGCTAAAACACAGAGACACTTTTACTGTGCAAAGTGGATGAAGGCAAACGTCTCTCAAATTACTAGCATTTCGTTGTCTTGTCAAATGTGAATCCACGTCAGTCAGGGAGACGCTCGAGCTGTTCTCGAGGATGCTTTGAACTTTATCACGCTTTTTTCCCCCCCAACACTGTTCCTCGGAGGACGTCGGAAAAACACTCCTGGATTCATCCGGACGCATTGCGTAATTGGCAGGGGAATGCGCTTGTCCGTTAGAAAGGCTGCACATAATGTTGGGACAAATCTCTGCTGGAAGGCGTGTATCGCACCCTGTATGTTGTAAACACAGCAGAAACAAGGATGAGAGTGTTTAGCATGCCGTGGAAAGGCCAACATCAGATGCTGGTGGCGCTCAGTTGGCTGCTTTTGGTTGTGGCGAGGAGCGGAGCAGGTGAGGCGCATCACCGTGTCTGTTTCTGTTGATGCGGTTTCGACAATCTCTCATCATCGTGGCTAAACTTCTACATCCTCCTTGTTTTACCCTTCTCGTCTGGCTATGGTATTGATTGGGTCATACAGTTATGATGACGTAATTGAGCCAAAGGGCTCCTACATTGATCACCTAATAATGTCTTAACATGGTTCCTCTTTTGCAGGTCACCTTTAATTTGCTTCGTTTTTTTCTTCCTTAAAGTGAAGCTGCCTACATACCTGTAGTTTGTAAATTTGATTGGCATGGGGCTGCCTGTGTCTTGACTTTACATCTAACCTGAGAGTATGGAGAACAAGATTCTGTTCAGATACTGCAAGCAGCAGTGGCACAATGATCAGACAAATTAAACATTCATCCTGACACAAGGAAGAGGACTCTGTCTGTGATTTCATTGCAGGAACATGATTGTAATTTTAAGGTTCCCGTCTCTAGATTAACTGTAAAAGCATGGATCTAAACGGTCATATAACAAATATACATCAGATTCAAATGCTCCAACCTCCTCTGTGTCAGTTTCCAGATGTTTGGACCGTGCCTGCAGTCCACCCGTAGGGAACCTGGCTAGTGGCAGGACTCTCCTTACCCTCTCAGGCTGCTGTGGGAACAGCTCCTTCCATCACGACCCCTGCCCCGATCCTCCTGTGACCCCCCACATCTGCCCTGAGGACAGCCACCCATCTGCTCACATGACTGATGACCCTTTCTTGCATCCGAATACCTGGTGGGCATCAGGCGCGGGTAGCGGCACGCAAGAGCAGCAGGATGAGATCCGCTTGGACCTGGAAACCCAGTTCTGCCTGTCCCACGTGGTTTTGGTGTTCAGGTCACCGCGACCTGCTGCCATGGCCATCGAACGCTCAGCTGACTTTGGAAAGACCTGGGAAGCTCTTAAGCTCTTCGCACAAAACTGCAGCATGGAGTTTGGTTTGCCTGATGATTTTTCTCAGCGCGGCTCTTTGTGTACATCCCGTTACACGAGTGCTACGCCCTGCAGTGGGGGGGAGGTAAGAGAATGTGAAGAAATATGTATTCTATTATCTTTAAGCGGATCCACAATGTTTGATTCAGTGCTGTTTCTCCTCTCAGGTAATATTACGGACACTTGACCCCATCAGTGTTAAAACACTGGACCCTTACAGTCCAGAGGCCCTCGCCCGCCTCACCCTCACTAACCTGCGCATCAGACTGCTAAAAGCCCAGACCTGTCCAACTCATCTAAATACTACAAATCAGACAAGCCCCACAGCTTCTGCTCTGACCTCCACACCCACCACAGAGAGCCCAGCCTCAGCACCGTATGCTATTTATACTTTACTGGCCAGAGGGACCTGTCTGTGCCATGGACACGCTGAGTACTGTGTACCACACAACAGCAGCAACGACACGAGACAGGACAGTAATGTGGTAGGTAGATTTTCCTGTTTGTGTAGATGCATGTCAGAGTAAAGGAACAATCAATAAGACTGCAGGAGAAAGTGTTTCTGGTAGTTTGTTTTGGCCTGTATTCTATTACAAGCTTGTATGACACGTGTCAAGATGTGAAGTCAAGGTGTGAAATGTATTAACTGATGAAAAACTGACATGTAAAAGGCTCTGAATAGCTTTTATCCTTCTTGAGCGGTAGGTAATTAACATCTTAACAGATCTACCATTTTAACAGTGTGTGTCTTTTAAATACCTAAATCTTTCTAACAAACATTCATAGATTAAACTGTACATGGCGGGTGTGCATATTCAATTGGCTATCGAACTCACACCAAGGACTGATCAACCTTGAGCAGGCCTCCCTCAGGTGAACGTGTCTGATGGTAATGGGCGAGACATCCAATGATCCTGAGGTCCACTACTGATGTGCCCTGAAATTTAGAGATCTAAATACAGTCTGTTACTAAAACACAGTAAGAATGCAAATAAATAAAAATCATAACATGCCAAAACAAACAAACAAAAGTTAAATAGACTTTGCAAAATTGAGAAACAGATACAACCAGATAGCAGCTCATCTGCTTCAGTTCTGTTTCTCTCATTCTCTGTTTTTCTCTCTCTCTCTCCTTAATATCTGTCCACTCAAGACACCAAAGTGTTGATTATTCTGAGGGATTGGAATATTAAGTCCTGTTAGCTTAACTGGTAGTTTGTTTTGGCCCATATTCTATTACAAGCTTGTATAACACGTGTCAGGATGTGAAGTCCAGATGTAAAATGTATTAACTGATGGAAAATCGGCATTTCAAGGGCTCTGAATAGCTTGATTTTCTCTTTAGACCACCTGCCTGGTTCTATTTTAGATTTATAGATGTAGACAGCAGGTGGTGGTAATGTCTGCTAATGTAGGTGAAGTAACTGAGCTGTCCCAGATGTGTTTTCCAGGTGTCTGGCAGGTGTCTATGTACTCACCACACAGCAGGGGATCACTGTGAGAAGTGTGCCCCACTGTACAACGACCATCCCTGGAGGCCTGCGAACAGCAGTAGTGGGGAGTCGAACCAATGCCAGAGTAAGTGACCATCACATGACTGCACGACCGTTAGATCATCAATGCTCATCTTACTGATGAAGGGAAAGGCAGAATAAATGTGTGAAAAATCAGAGGGGATACTGTGAGGAGGCTAGCAGAGTCTGACAGTTTGCCTGTCCGCCATGTTCCCGGTACTCACTTCCTCTCTCTCTTCTCCCTCACTGCTATGACATCACACACACCTCTGTGACTTCAGAGTGCCAGTGCCACAGTCATGCCGACAGCTGTCACTTCTCTAAGCGGGTGTGGCTTGCTTCTGGTGGCATCAGTGGGGGCGTCTGTGATGACTGCAAACACAACACTGTTGGGCGCAGGTGCCAACGCTGTCGTCACGGCTACCGACGCCATCCGTCCCTGCCCCTCAACTCCCCCCATGCCTGCACACGTAAGAGACATAGCAGAGTTCATGACTGATTTCATTTTAGTGGAATAAATTAAAAGTTAGGGAGGTTCTTGTGGCTCCATCTGCTTGCATATGTCTGTAAATTCATAATTTGACAATAAAAGAAGAGAAAACCTGTATGTTGTAGCAGCTTACATGTATCTTTGTCTCTGTTTCTCAGGCTGCTGGTGTGACCCACAGGGCTCTTTGCCACCTCGTCCCAGGGAGGAGGGACCCTGGTGTCACCCGAGAAGCGGGCAGTGCCACTGCAAGTCTGGCGTGGGGGGCACAGGCTGCGGCCGCTGCCTGTCTGGCTATTGGGGTTTTGGAGTGGAGGGCTGCAAACCCTGCGCCTGCCCTCACAGCTGTGATCCAGCCACTGGACAGTGCTTAGATGGGTAAGCTGTATGTTTAATCCAAAGTCTGCACACATCAACACAGACAACAGTGATCCTTGACCTGATGGTGTTCAATTTCACTTTTGCAGCTACTCGAATAATCAGTTGTTTAATGTGCCCATCGGTGGAAAAATCCCTGATCTGGATCACATATTCACAGCTGAAGAAGAGTTACAGTGGTCGAAGGAGCTCGCAGTCTCTGCTCTGCATTACACAGGTAAGTGTTGATGTCAACTATGTTGTCTATATATTGCAAACTTCAAACTGTTGCATCATAGTGTTTTATACAGTGTAATTATGGCGCTAATGGATGAAAGCATAACTCAGTGTCTGTGCACAGGAAAGTGTAGCTGTAAGGAGAAAAAGTTGAGAAGTGTGTCGGACCTCTGTAAGAGCAAACATGATTATGGTAAGGAAAAAAGTTTAATTTTCACTTGCTTGAAAACTAAATTAATTAAATCACTAAAAATTAAAAAAAAAAAAAAAGTAAATAAATATAGATAATAAGCTAAGACTACTGGCTGACTCTTCTAAATGCCTTCTCAGTCTGCTGTCTTGCTGTGTTGTCCATGACAGTGATCAAGGCCAGTGTGCTGTCAGCTCATGACAAAGGCAGCCACGCAGAAGTGCAGGTCAAAGTTCGCAAGGTCTTCCAATCAGGCCAAGTGGCGCTCTACTTGGGGACTGTCAGCATCTTTCCTCTGTCCTGGACCACCCGTGGCTGCACCTGTCCGATTTTAAACCCAGGTAAAGAAAGTTCCAAACACTGCAGAGAAAAAACAATTTAAATACGAGCATGAGGCACTGCTTTTTAGTATGTAACCTTAATTCTTCTGAGAGAAAAAAGCTCTAAAAGATGAATATCTAAACTGAACAATGGCACCAAGAGATAGCTTCAGAACTGGGTTTAAACATGTTCTACCTTTTCCACCAGGTATGGAGTATCTGCTAGCAGGCCCAGAGGAGGCTGGGACAGGCCGCCTGCTGGTCACCATGCAGAGTGTGGTGGTCCCATGGACACCCAGGCTTGGTCTGTTTCTATCAGAGGGCTTGAGGAACGGATGTCCATGAGTCACATGTATGAGCCAAAAAGGCAGGACTTGCTTCAGTGTTTTTAATGAAGAACTTATCAGTCAGTGGACAATTCAGAAAAGGGAATGAAAATCACTGGACATCACAAGTCAAACTCATGATCCGTCAGGTTACTCACAATACCCGGGTGCACAAAATAAAGACTGACATAATTGACTCGCGTGGTTACATTTCAGAAACTGTACCTTACATTGAAGCTTTATTTGCATAAAGTATTTTTACACCACAATTAAAGCTATTAAGTTTCATTTTGGGCCCAGTTACAAGTTGGTTAAAAAAACAAACAAAAAACCCCAGCATTTGTTAAGATCCAAATCTAATATATCTCGTATTCACTGTTTTCTCTCTTTGGCTTTTTTTTTTTTTTTTTTTTTTTAAATAACTGGCAATAAACAAAAGATTACAGCTATCACTTAGGCTTATAGAATAGAAGAGACAGGAAAAAGTTTTTGTTGTCTCAACATCATGTAAGTGAAATAACTTCAGTTAAAAATTGTAAATGTAAAAGACCTCCTTTTACA
>JAQLOL010000012.1:25756705-25773529 GCA_029783665.1 Naso thynnoides | reverse complement strand
TAAATGTAAAAGACCTCCTTTTCCAAAATTGGGATGCTATGTAAAAAATAAATAAAAAACAGAATATGAAAGAATGCCTGTAATTTGTGAGATATTTATCTAAAAAAAGGTTTCAGACAATTTATTCTATGCTTAACGTCATCAACTTTATTGATTTTTGTAAACATTTGTTTATTCTGAATTTGATGCCAGCAACACATTCAAAACAAATGGGATCAGGAAGAACAAGACACTGGGAAAGTTGTGGAATACTTGAAAACATTTGTGTGGAACATTTCACAGGCAGACAGCTTCATCGGCAGCAGGTGATGGCGTCACGATTGGATATGAAAGACGCATCATCCCAAGGACGGGCGAGGATCACCACTTAGTGAAACACTTGTGTGAAGGAAATTGGTTTGCTCAGGAACACTTCACTCGTGGAGTTTATAGATTTTACGCATTTTGTTTTGAGCTACATTTCCAGCATCACATTTTTTTGCAATCAGAGTTCTATATTTTGAAAGGTAAACCTACAGACGAGTAATTCGGATTCCATTCAATTCTCTGTAACTATAAGGCCTAATATACAAGCAAGTGGGTCAACAATGTCAGATTTTCACTTTTCATAATGTCACCACTATTGCAGCATAAATGTGAATAACATACAATAAATAGTAATAATGTAACTGCAATTTTAATAATAATCAGTCAAAATACGAGTGTAAGAAGGTGAAGAGTGTTCGTAAATGTAACTGCACAAAAGCACAACCAGCACTGTCAACACCTACTGTGACAAAGCAAGAATGGAAAGAAACAGAAGATTTTAGTGGCACTATATTATAAAAACAATATTAAAGGTTTAAAATTAAAACAATGTCTGTATTCCATTTTTAAAATATCACAGTTATCATCAGTACGTTATTGTCGACTCCCCTACAAGCAATATAAAACAGATAAGTGAAGGCGGTCAATTATGACTTTGGTTCCATCTCAGTTTACTCGGTCTTACGTTTTACTTACCTTGTACATCCCTTTGGCAAAACTAGGACATAAAGCTCACATGGAGCTCATCAGTATTTCAACGTGGAAAAAAAATTACAAAGGACAAAAAGAAAATTGAAGTTGAGACTGTTCGACGATCATTTTAATCTGGACATTGTTGGACACAGGTTTGAGAAAAACCCATCAAGTCTTATAAGGCCTGAATGACATTAAATGCTGACCACAGCATTAAACCAGAGCGTAGACAGTGTTCAGACGACAATATTTCTGCAGTGACAGTTTGCGTGACTGAAAACGGAGACCCTGAAGTACAAAATGTCAACAATTCAAAAGTGTTACCATACATGAAATGTTTGCTGAAGCTGTAAACGTAACTTTGTTTCTTTTTACCAATAATCTTTGTTTTGGTCTTTCAACTGATGGAAAAGTAAAGGGATTCAACTGTTAAGCTCAAGTAAATGTTTAAACTAAGTCGAGTTAATTTCCTAAGACTTCTGTCAAATGTGATTATTAGTGACAAATCAGTGCGAAGTGATACTCCTGACTGGCTGACACTGACAAGACAACACAGATGACTGACAACCAAAATGTTGACATGACAACATGCAAATTAAATTACTTCTTATTGCATATAAAGCGAGACTTTGAACTAACACCCCTGCAGCAAACAGCTTGGCCCAGTGTCATTAAATCATATCATTCATGATTTTTTTAGTGCTTGGGACAAAAAAGCAGCCTATACTCCTACTACATTTCTCTGCATTCACAAAGTCCATGTCCATGAGGGTCACAGCTATGTCAGTAAACCCTTCAAGTGGTCATAAACCAGATCAGAAACCAATCAGAGCTCCTCATGGACAGGCGTTTATGCTGGGCAGTGCCCGCTCTCAGAGAACAAGAACCTGGATGACAAATGATGGAGCTTAGCTGGCAGTCTGGTTGTCTGTAGGTGAAGTGCTGTCAGATGAGGACTCGGGTGTGGAAGTGGCTGGGCTAGAGTCACTTTCAGGAGGTAAGGCGGAGCCCTCAGGTGAGGCGGCAGGAACAGAGCCAGTGTTGGCCTCTGTTTGTGGGGAACTCTCTTTATCTTCTTCCTGAGGATAGAGCTCAGGGTACCTCTGCATGCACTCCTGCATGTTACGGAAGTGGTCAATGCACTCGGAGCCCTTCACCTCTTCCTTACTGTAGTGGAAGCAGGAAAATGCCTCTTTGAACTGAGTGCCACACGGTCCGCTGGCCATGCCGCCCAGACACGGGCAGTTCCAGTTTATGTCCCCATTAGGCAGGATCAGACCTAAAAAAAACCAAAAACAAAACATTAAACCAGACACAAGGAAGTTTACAGAGTATCTTAACCTTCTTGAAGAAAGGGATTTTTAAAATCTAGGGCCCAAAGCACAAAGATTTGGTCCTGGGGATGAAAGTTTAAGAACATTCTTAGATATATGTTGTTTTTGAGGAACTTTCCATTACGGTTCAGACTAGATTAAGGCAAAGACAATCTTCATCACAATGCATCATAAGTTGTGAGAAGCTCACTAGCAAAGAAGAAAATGGCAGAGAGACAGAGAAGTAGGAGAAATAGTCTTCAAACAAACACTGAGTTAATGAGACTCTTCAGATTGGATATTGGAGGGATGTTTGTTGATCAATGGTTGAGTATCCCAGCTCAGTCTCACTGTGTGACAGACACCTGGTCAGACAGGCTCCAAGGCTCAGGACCTCCAGAGCTCTAAGCTCATTTATTTCCCAAGGCAATTAGTGCCACAAATCATCATCTTTTGTCCATTCTGACTGCACTTTTTACAACAATGCACTTTATGTACGGCACTTCTGTAAATCAGAGGCTTTTCAACTTGGTGTTTTATTTATTGTTGGTTATTTCATGTGAGCATCGCGGCTGTAAAATGTATGTCTTTCGTTTTATGCTGCACCTGAATTGCCCTCCAGGGCCATTAAAGATTTTTTTTAGATTTAAATTGAATTGAATCTTAGAGACGTGCTCACATCCTCTACCCAAATCAGTAATGCAAAAAATCCATGAATAAAAGTGATCACAAAATTACGACATTTGGCATCTGAAAAATGCCACAGTGCAGCAGTGATAACACGGGTCCGCCACAAGCTTAAGAAAGACCAGTATCAAACAGCTTCTGTGCAAAATTTAACTGCATGGTAAATCAACCTAAAAATAAATAATAGAGTTGACTGACTAAAAAAAAAAAAGAGAAAACGATTTGAAATATTATATACCAAAAACAAACTAACAAAACAAAAGAAAACATAGAACTATACAGGAAACGTCTTACACATTTTATTATTCATCAAGTTGGTCAATTTCACCGACAAATTAAGTATGATGAGGCACTGGTGCGTATATTAACTGTAAATCCCAGCTCCACGTAACTCTCAGTGAACTGCAGTCACAAAGGGCTGCACCTGTATTGCAATACTGTATTTTTTCCATAAGGATTAAATGAAGTACCCTGCTCCTCATAAGGATCATTGGGGTCCTCTGCAATAAGCTCGGCGTTGCTGGGTGTCTCATGATCTTCTTTGGTCACAAAGATAATCCGATCTTTACCTTTAATGAGAGAAAACAAACACACAAACAAACAAACAAACAAAGATGAGAATAAATTCTCACAGTATCAAACCTGGTCATGGATAATATGTATGAAGCCAACTTACTTTCGTTGTTTTCGGTACTACTGTATTTGTGGGCAGTGACCCCTGTTGGCGCACTATCCCTTGACTTGAATTAACTTCCTCTGCCTTTTGCCTGGGCAACGCGAGATGATAAACGGCATTTTTTCCAAACTCTCGCGATATTAGTCGACGTTCCTAACGCTGGTGTTAATTATGATTAATATCTGCTTTGGTAAAGAGATCGAAAACAAAAAACCAACACCTTTGTTATGATTAGGGTAAGGTAATGGTTGGGTTAAAACGACCACCCCTGCGTGATTCACAGGGTCTGTGACTAACGTTACCTTATTAAACATGAACCTTTGCTAACCTCGACAGCAGTAACGTTAACGTTAGTATCCTCAGAGCTAACTGTTAGCCGTTTGACAGCGGTCTCAATTAGTGACTTATCATACGTTAAAACACTGCAGCTATGTGTGTTTTATGTCTCTACAATACCAGAAGTTACTGAAATATCTATGAGAACCATATAACGTTAGCTTTCCACGCAGGCGGCTAGGGTAACCTGATGTCATCTTCGGAAGTTAACGCTGTTTCTAGAAGGCTAGCCTAGCATGGGGGCTCGCTCGATGACATTGCCCTGCCATGGAGCGAAAATGAATGAAACAGAAGGCGGAAATTACCTTCTTGTCTGCAGTACGACATGTCTACCGGTGTTCTGTCCGCCGAGTGTCGTCCTCTGTTGACCAGCGTGAGAGGAATTACCCAACAACTGTGAGGATTTCATTTGACAGGCTACCCGGCGTCCAACAGAGCCGTTACCCCCTCTGACCTGTCCACATGTGGGCGCACGATAATGACGTCACTCCGTGTTTTTGCATTAAGAAATAATAAATCAAAAGATATCATGACAGCCTTAAAATGTTGGAAAGGTTTTCTATTTCATTGAATATTAAAATTCCAACATTAATTTTAACACCTGAATATAAATTTTAAACGTTTGTATATGTATTTATATATTTTAAATACTTTTAAGTCCAAAATGAAAGATCTTAAGGCAGTTTCCATTAGACGTCCATGTCTTTAGCTTGCCTGGTTGTGACTCCTGGAAAGTTCTTTGACTGCAAATTTTAATGCTTGTTAATGTTATTTTGTCTCTTTGGGTGTCGGCAACTTTGTGTTTTTGCAGCTGACTGTCTTGGCCAGGTCTCCCTTGGAAAAGAGATTCTTAATCTCAATGGGACTAATCTGTATAAATAGAGGTTGAATAAATAAAAAGTAAAATAAAACGGGTGAAATTACAGTACTGTCCCTCCTATTATGTTTTCTCAAGTCTGACTGATTTACAAGATTTCTTACTAAAAAAATGCAGTTAATTTCATTTGTTTGTCACGAGGTTCCATGACTTTGTTCACACATGGCATCCGTACACACAAAATACATTTTGAGAGTTTTAACTAAATTTTGTGTGATTTATTGAACTTGTATGCACCCGTGGTGTTCCCGATGAAAAATGGCCGACCACTAGAAATGAATGGGTAATACTACAATTACTACATTAAGTAGAGTAAGAGTTGCAGCACATTCCCACACCCCAATATGCAGGTGTGTTTAAGCAGGCACACACACACGCACACACCTTATGCCCCCCTTTATATCTATGAGAACCCCTACGGGAACCCATCTCCAATAGAAATTTTACCCCATGGGAACCACAGCTGTTGAAGGTCCACCCCCCCCACCCCCCACCAAACGCATGCAAAATTGTTACACTGACACTAAAAACTTTTTTAAACCTTTGCTAAAAATTCATTCTATGGCAGCACGCTGGCTAAGTGATGTACTGTACGTGAGGCTCTGGATAACAAGTTGTATGAGCTGAGGTCAGTGAGGCCTGCAGGCCATAAATACCAAATGGAAGTACAAAACTTGTAATGTTCACTAAAATGTGTGTTAATAAGAAGATATGACACAACATTAGGTATTAAAATATGTATTTTTATGGATTTATAATCATCTAAAATGGATCGGCCATTTTTGACCGGGAACAGAAGGATAATTACGCTGAAATGAACAGAACAGGAGGGTTAAGAATGATTGAATTTAGTAATTCATTTGCCAGGTTTTATTCTACTTATTTTTCTTCAAGTCTGCTGCACTCGTTTGCATGACAACTTCAGGTGATACTCAGTCAGCTCACACTCATAGTCTAAAAAGCTACAAGAGCCTCATAATTGACTTGTTTGGCAAATCTGTTTTCACATCAGAAGATGACTACTCAAAGATAACTCGACTTCTTATCGGCCTTAAAGACATTTCCTCTGTGCTATTTATATCTGTATCATTGTCAAATTGAAGCTCTATTAAACAACATTTAATGTAAATATTGATTACAATGTAAGGGGGGGAAGCTGGTAGTGGTGGTTTGGCAAATGCATTATAAACAGCAACATCCCCTCCTTATTGATTTATACTTTCCATTGTTAACCTGTGAAACAATTTTACCTTATCATAGGAAATGTGACCTCTAGTGGACATTGTGGACACACAGACCCCCTCAACTCACAGCTAAGACACAAATCTTTCTCAACTCAAGGCTAATATCAGAGCAACAGCCTGATGAAACTGATATCTCTGTCTAAACCTTCTGAGTTTTTAAGGTCGGTTGCTAAGCTGCTGTGTAATTGGTCTTTATTTGACCTAAAAATAGTATCCTGTGGTTGACACAGAACATGACGGAAAAAAGCACAAGCAGACGATATAAATCAAAAACACAAGTGTGTTGGAAAACAAATCCTGTTTTTTTAATAACACAATTATGTCTGTTACATAAAGTAAAAACCAAAATGAAACCCCTGTTCGTCCCTATCAAACCCACCCTCAACCCTTCCACCTCGGCAGTATTGTGCAGCGATTCAGTCTGGTAATAAAAGAGCACAATGACACACACAGACAGCTTCCTTTGAGGACCCAGAGACAGAGGACACTGTGCCCCACATCAGCAGAGTGGATATAAACATAGTCCATCATTTAAAATATCAAAATAAAGGTAAATAAAAATGACCAACAGCATGTCTGAGATTACCAGAAACCCTATTAGGAGTACAAGCATATTTTATTTGTATTTATACTTTTCACATCCTACTATAGGCCCCTACAAACCTCAAGCATGACCGCTACCTGTTAAGAATATGACATGGCTTTCTTTCAAGTCCCCCTTATCGTCCAGGCACAGTGCTTTCAGTTTGAAAGATGCACTAACATGTTGTCGCTGTATTTGTGTTCCTTGAATATACTGCAATGAACAATGCCTGAGGTAAGTCAAAAAGAGCACCTCACACATGTGTGCTTATAGGCAATCTTCAGCTGATAAGACAGTCATTAGGGACTTAGGCAGCCTGCAGAGAGATAGGTAATAGCTATTTGAGTAGAAAGACTAAGGGACACAATACCATGCGCAACCCTGGGAGATGGTGGAAAGCAAAAAAAAAAAAAAAAAAAAGATGGGGGATGGATGCTTTGTGTCTGATGTGTCAGAACGTTGGTATGCTCTAGAAGAGCAGTGCTCCCATGCTGCCCACTTCACTCTGCTCCTTTACAAAGATTTCAAAGTACTGGTAGATGATGGTCACAGCCAAGAGAATACCCGTGCCTGAACCAATGGCACCCAGGAAGTCAGCCATAACAGACAGCCCTCCTATGCAGAGGCCACCAAAGGCAGCAGCTGTGGGGATGTATCTGTGGATGGTAAATCAGACAAATATTTTGATATCCTGAAAGAAAACATTCCATTTGCTGCAAGTAACCAACAGAAATTGTGAGACTGTTTGTCAAGTTTCTCCGTACCTGTTGAGCTCATGCACCATAGAGGTCTCTCTGTGTCCCCTCATTACCATCTGCTGCTCCTTCAGCTGTTTCGCCACCTGAGACACACAAAGTAAAACATGCATGTTAAATTTCACATGAAACCAG
The DNA here is from genome assembly GCA_029783665.1 of Naso thynnoides. NCBI lineage: Eukaryota > Metazoa > Chordata > Actinopteri > Acanthuriformes > Acanthuridae > Naso > Naso thynnoides. The sequence continues at coordinate 25,765,924 of JAQLOL010000012.1, read as the reverse complement.
ATCAAAGCAAGTTGCACTGCATGGAAAAATAGAAACTTACATCTTTTGCAGAGGATCCTGAGACCTCAATCCAGGTTTTGGAGAAGAAGGCGCAGGAGCCCAGCATGAAGACAATGTAGATGACAGCGTGAACAGGATCATCCAGAACAGAGCCAAATGACTCTGGAGGAGAGAGATAGTAGCAGAGACCGCCCACTGGGTAGGCACGAGCAGGTCCGCCACTCGTGGTGTCCTAAACCGAGAAGATTTTGTTAGCAGCATGTTCATGACAGAGCTTGACTGAAACCTCCATATGAAAACACTTGGTACAGGTAGAGTCAGTAGGATGTGTTTGTTGTGGTTTGTGAACGACAATCAAATTGGGCCCCTCCTCCCGGCTCAACACATCAGAAGTACCGTAACTTAGCGTGTACTGTTGTGCTGCTTAACCAACTTCACACCAAAGGCTATGTGGGAATATTACAAGCTAACTGCCGGTGTTTGGCACCGACCTGTCAAACAGAGAGCTCATCAACCCTGTGTTGCTTTTCATCCCCTCTAGCGCTCCAAAGTGGGTGATAGCCAAACAAAGATTCATTCTTATTCTAAAACGAGCTTTATCCACTTGCTGTCTCACCTTATATGGCTATATTTCCTTTCCTTTGCTGCTATGTCCATATCCCTAACTTTCTTCAGCCTGAACAGCCTCCAGTAGCTGTGCTCTTAACCTCACCTGCGCTGTCATTGGCCAGGGAAATGCACCCCCTCCCAACCGAGACCCCTCCCGAGCAGCTCCCGAGACAAGCAAAACATCATAATACAGGCAGAGGGCGGAGTTTCTGCATACACAGTCACTACCACACATTTATAGAGGCCCAAAAGTGATGATAGAGTAGCATTAGTTCAGTATAAGTCTATATCTTATTTTTTCAAAAATCCTACGGACTCCACTTTAACATGATGTCCTGGTCTTTAAACTAAATGTAAATGTGGAATCTGGATGTGTTGGAGTGTACTCATCATGTACTTACAGACCAGGTTCCCAGGAGGTTGACGAGGAAGTTGCCGCTGAAACGCGTTGAGAGCATCTGAGAAATGACGTACAGATTGGAGACCAGGGCAGACTGCAGGATGATGGGGATGTTTGAGGTGTAGAAGAGTTTGATGGGATAGGTGTTGTACTGTCCACGGTAGCGTGCAGACTTGATGGGCAGGTCCACCCTGAAACCCTGGTGGGGTAATAAAAAGTGGCAGTGAGTGGGCTGATATATTAAAAACCTCCTGTCTGAACTCTTTTAGTGCAATTAAAGCAAATACTATACTGGACTGTATTCAGTTGGTGTTGCCAGCTCACCTGGAAGTATATGACCACTGCAAACACAAAAACAGTTGCGATGAGGTTCATGAGGTTTGGCAGGTTTTGTCTGTAGAAGGCCTCTCTCAGGGCACGCACCTTGTCCGTGCGGGTGGCCAGGAGATGAAAGAGAGCAATGATGGCGCCCTCAAACTCAGTACCTTGATAAACAACAAGAGTTACAAGTTTAGCCGTTTAATTACAGTGGAAGGCAAAGCTTTATCATCTTGACTTTACGATGTATTTGTTCCCATTACGCCATACCTCTGCCCGTATTGACTGTAGTGGGGCTGAAAGCTTTCCAGACGATTGTCTCACAGATGTTGGTTGCGATAAAGAGAGAGATACCCGAGCCCAGACCGTAGCCCTTCTGAAGCAGCTCATCCAGCAGCAGGACAATCAGACCTGCAACAAACAGCTACAGAAACAGACAGGAGATTTGTATAGAGTCCACCAGCTGTGCACAACCTTCATGTGCAAAAAAAAAAAAAAAAATTATGAGTCACAATGAAGCAGTCAGGGTTTGAATTTTCTAATTTCTGTCAATCACACAAATAACGGTTCCAATTTTAACTTTAATTGTCTGCTTGCCACAAAAAGGCTCTAAAGTAAAACACAAATACTGCAGAAGAGGCAACACATTTTATATTCAGACTCTATGTGCTTCACACAACATGACTACATATGTCACACTATAAACACACCATTAAAACTGTCTGACAAGTAACTTAAAAATAACTTTAGCATATACGATCATGAAACTGTTTATTATTCTAAATTAAGGTAAAGCAAGAAAGCAGCAGTGGGAGCTTTTATTAACCTGGATGATGATGAGCAAGCATATCCCAGCACCCATCTCTGAGGGGTCTCCATACATGCCAGTCATAACATATACAATGGCCTGGCCAATGGTGATGATCATTCCAAACACTGCAAAAGAAAGGAAAAAAAAAGTTTTGCAATTGGAAATCTTGCAGATACAAGGAAAACTGATATTACTGAAACTGAGATGTGTATCGTGTCTGCAATCTTCAAAGCAAATGCGAATGCTTTTGTTTCAAAGACAGATGACGACTTCTAAATATAGCATATGCGGTGAGTGGTGGACCTACATTTCTGAGCTCCATTGAAGAGGGCTCTGTCCTTAGGAGTGTCTCCCACCTCAATGATTTTGGCACCAGCCAGCAGCTGCATGATAAGGCCTGACGTGACAATGGGTGAGATGCCCAGCTCCATCAGAGTACCTGCACGCACAAAGCAAGCAGCAGTAATGTCACTGTCAGCACAGGTTAGTGTTAGTGCAACAATAGCAGCTATACCTAAGACAATGAATGAGGACAGATGACTGATGACCTTTGACTTGTCGCATGTGATAATGAGATAATGTCAGGCCTGATCACAATGCTGAAATCACATTATTTCTCCTTGTTGGAGCTGCACAAGACATAAAGGTTCTCTGTGATTTAATGTGTACAATTCAAACACCTCTGTTGGAAGCCAGGATTACTCTCATCCAGTAGAAGGGATCTGCTGAATCTGATGACATGATGCCGAAGAGAGGAATCTGAATTTAAACAGGAGAGCGAAAGGCAAAGTTATGGAGCGGCGTCACAAACCACTATCGTCAAAGACAGAACCAGTAGATTGGCTGTATTAAAGGTTTCTTCATCATACTAACCTGGCAGCACACCAGGAAGATGAACAGTGTGATGGCAGTCCATAGCACCTTTTCTCTAAACTGAATCTGAGAGGATTGGACAACAGGAGCAGATATTTTACATGTCCATTCATATATGCACAGTGCAGAAGTAATGCAACTTAATATTAGATACTCAAAACTCCTCGACATACCTTTCTTTCTGGTTTCTGAATTTCTGGCAAGACTGCACAGAACGGCTTGATGACCTCCAAAAATTTAACTGCAGACAGAGAATGGCAGGTTAGAAGAAGAAAGCATTTACGCCACACTCACGGTCAGCAGTCTTAGAGTTCTCTGGAGTTCCTGATCTGCTTGAACAAGGCCAGCATAGATGCGACGTCATCACTAACCAGCAGCTAAACAGCTGCCAGCGGTTCACTGACCACTGCAGCAGCAAGCAGTGTACTTTCCTAACGACATATGGATAAACCAACATAAACTTGACCTACGATACAATCTTGTGCATAGTCGTTTTCATACCAAATGCTGCCGCACTGCTACATGTTTAGTCCTGGTGTTCATTAACTGTCAATCACTGAAATTCACTTTGACAGCAAGTGACTTAAAGCCGCCGGGATTATTTTGTGATACTCGACAAGTCGAGTTAGCGACTTGTAAATCCGTCATCGTAACTTAACGTTACTCACCAAAGAGAGCTAGGAGATATCACTTTGAATTTGCCCTTAAAGTGAACAAACGTTACCTCTGATTAACAGTGTAACGTACACAGCTAGCCAACTTACCGTTAACAACCTTTAGCGTGATGCTAACTAGCGTTCAATCACGAAACGAGTGAACGATCGCTTTGATACCGGATTTTTTTAACGCCTATTTGAAAGACACATGAGAGGTGTTAGACACAACCTCTGACTGAAAACAATTTTTTTCTTAACCCCGGCGAGACATTTTTTTTTAACATAGCACGAACTTTAAATTAGCTCCCGTTATAAGCTAGCAACAACTTGCCACCTAACCTAACCTAGCTAATTAGCTTGCCGACGAACGCTTTCTATTCGTTATTGTTTGAGGTTAAAGACACAGCAGCTAGTTTATATCTCCCTCGACATGTGCAGCTGTAGAAGAGAAGAATGTCACTTACTCCCCATGGTGTCCCTAGGCCGACTCCTGCCGTGTTACTGGTACCAGTTCGAGTGCTCAGTGGAGTCAGTGTGGCTCCATTCAGCTTCTGTGTAGGGAAAGAGAGAGCTGTAGAGACACGTCACCAGACAAGCCGCTAACACACGTCACTTCTCCGGGACACGCACAGGCCGGACCCGCCATGCATCCTCCACACAGCAGGCCGTGCAGCAACGTTACTCCGCACCAGCACTTTTTATTTGAACTTTTTTTCTCAAACTATCGACTTGTAAAACGCACGATTTTTTTTTGTTTTTGTTTTAACATTTAGAATTTAAACTCCTGAAACGGTAGCGCAGAGCTCTCCCATCCACCAGAGGGCGCCCTACTCGTCAGAAGAAACTCTCTTCACAAGGCGACACACTCCCCTGCGTTTGACTCCTCCTACCACCTGAGAAGACCAATGGAAAGACCCTTGACTGTGAACCATAAATGTACTGATATACTACTAATAGTCTACACTAGTGTATGACAACTTCGGAGACAGTTGATTCATAAAGTAACCTGCAGTTTATGACTTTTGTATACATCATTAGATTAGACCAAGATTGGGTTTCTTTTTTACAACACAGCTCTCGGGCACAGCAGGAGGGTTGTAAAGTAATAAAGCTTCACATTATGACACCATTCAGTCATTGTATAATCCGGTAGTCTTCAACCAGGGGTCGTGGTCCCGAAGGGGTCTGTGGAGGTGCTGCAGGGGGTCCCCTGAAATAGTTAAAAATTTTCATCAAAACTATTTATATCTTGGAATTTAAAAAAAAAAAAGGACAAAAATTAGGCTATATTGAGTATACTCAATTAAAAGTAAACTCTAATATTAATGGGCAATAATAAGCTACTTTTTACAAATATGGTAATGACTAACTGTAAAGCCTAGGTTAAAAACTGTTGGCTCATCTTAAAACGCAACACTTTTCTTTTTTTTTTTTTTTTTTAAATATGGGGGTCCCTGCTCTGTTTCTCTATTGATCAAGGGGTCCCTGGGCTGCCATTTTCAGTCAAGGCCGTTAAGTAAAGTTTGAGCTATTCTGATGCTTTTGATTGGTTCTTTTGTTTGAATTAGCAGCCCCATGTCTGCCATTAACACTGCCTGGTTCACACATTAAAAAATAGTTTAAAACATTTGTTAGAAATTTAGATAAGTAATCAAAAAGTAATCAAATGTAATAAGTTACATTATTTTGATAATGTTATTGAAATAGCTACATTACTTATTACATTTTAAATACAGTAACTAGTAATCTGTAACCTATTATATTTCCAAAGTAACCTTAACAACCCTGATTATTACGAAAACCCTCTTGTGCACATGCACACTCACAGTTGTGTATTTAAACAAGTACACAAATGCAAGTGCAGTACTTCTCAACAGCTTGCTGTGTTACCATTTTATACTTTCTACATCAGTTCATGGTATTTTAGAAGCTAAAATGTAGATTTTAACGCATTACACCTGCTTTTCATCTATTAACACAACTTTTAAATTTACTTGTAAAAGGTGATCAGAATGATCGATGTATTGTATGGTTAATATCACAGGGGATGTACTTCATAATGGATGCTTTTGTCTATTTTAAAACTTTTAAGCATATTTAGCTGCTAATGTGTTTATACTTTTTAATGTAGCACTTAGTCTTTCACAAATAGTGAAACCACTTTACACAAAAATGAAACTGCTCAACAAACCAATACTGTCTTGAATCACATGCAAAATAGTACACAGGATGTATTTTTACTCTGGTGTTACAGGGACTCACTTTTGCAGTTTCCTGTTTTGTTCCGTTTTATATTTTTATCTTCTTTTTTATCATCCAGAGTTGCTGGTCACATTATACATTAATACAGAATTCTTATTATTTCATTAGAATAGAATAGATCTTTATTGTCATTGTAACATGTACAACAAAATTAAAATGCCAACCAGTCAGTGCAACATTCATACCATAAAAAACAAGAACAAACACACACAACCATAAATTCTCTCTCATTTGCACGATCCCTTATGGCACTAAAAACTTTTCAAGTCACATACATGCAAACATTAAAACACACAGAACAAAATAAAAAGAAGGCAGACAGGAGGAGCAGTTATCACAAAGCAATCACAAATTGGGATCAGCCTGCAAATGTTTCCAGGCTGCAGGGGCAAAGAACACAAACACCTGTTTTCTTTGTACTGTTACATATGTAGAAGGAAAAGTAAATGTGTTATTAGCATAGTGTGCTTTAAATTGTTGTAGAATTCAGTGTTCAATTTCTTTGTGAAAGGATGTAATTTAATTTTTTGTGTTGTACAAAATATCATAATGCATTTTAAAATAAGATTATGTGTGAAGCAGTCTCGGTTTTTTCTTGTCTACCATCTCACCACTAGAGCTCAGCGTTGTTACAGTTATGCTTGTGAGTGCGCGCGTGTGTGTGAGTGTGTCCAATTGGTTTTTGTTAGTGGTGTTGTTGTGGATACATGATGTTGAGTGGAATTCTATCAGATTAAAACACAAATTACAAATTAGGTTCAAATGAAGTAGACTCAGTGCGGAGAGGCTGAATTTAAGTGTGTGTGTGACATGAGCTCATCACGTCATCAGAACTGTCAGATTCTGGGTCAGTGAATGTGGTATTGAACACTGGTGAGCATATTTGACTGCACTGTGCTGGTGGCACACTTAGCCATTGAGCCATAACAAACAAACAACAGCACAAGGATGACTGGAGCTTACAGTCCTCTGGACATCTGATCATCAGTCTAAACTCACTGCACCTACTCTCATCTATCATCACTTGTTTTTTTTGTTTTTCAGCAGAAATCCAACACACGCGAACAAACAGAGGCAGTGGAGGATGGTTGGGAGCCTGCTCATCTGCCCTCAGATAAAGGGGTATTTGTTCGTGTGGTTACATAATGACCACACAGAGCTGTGAGCTAAGATAGAGGTGAGGACAAGCAAATAGCACTCAGGCTTCCTCCAGTCACTCAGAGGTTTGAATATCCTGTTATACTACACAGTTTCCCCTGTCAGTCGGCTCCAGCTCTGATATATTAAACAAAAGTTATTTTTACTTTGAGGGTATTTATTTCTGAGTGACTCATGTTTTCATGAAAACTGACTAATCCAGAAAGTCTTCTTTAATGAGCTAAGAAAAGAAAAACCAAAGCCCAATACACCATGTACAATTAGTCCCTTGGCTGCAGATAATGTAAAATAGTCTGGGGCATGGGGCACAAACATTGTGTCTGTCTGCAACCTTCAGTTATGTAAACTCACCATTATATCAGTGTACATACACCTAGGACATGGAACCCGAAGCCATGGAAAAAGACCCACCCAGGATTACACTATTTACTTTCTAAATTTGCATGATTAAGAGAACATGTAGTGCTGGTGGCCTGTGTGCTCAAAGACAAAACTTTCCAGAATTATCTACAGCGTACCCAGGAGTCTGCATCACATCCTTATGATAAATAAGATTTCCTCTTTATCTGACTTCCCTTTAGCATAAATCATTCTGTATAAACCTTCCTGATATAGATCACAATAACACAATAAGATGAATCAAAATTCATGCATTTTGAAGTTTTTGTCATGACAGGTTAAATATTCAGAAGAACTATTGTTGCACATTGTCAACATGGGAGTGCTTGGGGAAAATTATATAATGTATGTGAAATGTATGCGAGCTAGCTAGCTAGCTAGCTTGCTATCTATCCTTTCTCTCAAATTCAAATTTAAATTCAAATTCAAATTCAAATAGCTTTATTGGCATGAACAAAGGTATGTTGTTGCAAAAGATCTGAGATTCACTCAATAATTATTGTTTTTTTTCTCTCTTTTTTTCTCAATTTTTTTCTTTCTCTAATCAATCTCAATCTAAACAACTTATTCTGTTGTGATTTTAATAACAAAATGCCCATCACGTTTTACCTCTTGGTCTTTAAAGCCTTTGGCTTGCTGACCAACCAGTCCAAGACCAAAAACATACTCTTTACTTTCATATACTTGCTTCTTTAGTTTGTGCAGCCATCTGCTGCCGTCATTTTCAAGGGATCACCCGCAGAGGTCCACAAGGAGATGAATCCAGCACTAGGGGAGAGTGCTCTGACTGGCACGGTGAAGAAATAAGATGCCAATTTTAAACATGTCAGAGAGCGATGAATGACTTTAGGTCAGTGTTGTCCCTTTTCTCAGACAGTAACTGTTTAACCTCATACTCTCTGCATAATCACTCAAGGAGCTGAGCTGCATGAAACTAGATCCGCATGACTCATCTCGTTCTACCTTACAAACTTATCAATCATCCATTGTAAATCAAAGAGAAATAGAAAATTATTACATTTACGAATCTGGAACCATCAAAGGCTTGGCATTTCTGGGGAAATTAATAATTGACTTATTGTTTTGTGATTGCTAATATTTTTTATTGTCTTACATTTATGTTTTTTAGATACTAGGAAAACAAGAAAATTAACGCAGTTGTTAAAATATTTTCACTGCCTAGCCTAGTAAGTCTTTTGTCATCTATGAACACAAAGAGATGAACAAGCTGGAGCCTTGAGTTAGGATTAAAATTTTAATTAAACTAAATAACACTCCCTTAACATCAGCTCTTTCTATAGGTGGCTTACACACAGTGCAGTGTTTAAATACCTACAATGTCAATAGCTTCTCTCTTATTAAAAGTCAAAGCACACCTTCCTTAATCACACGCTCTATTTCCACAAAAGACGACTCAACAAGCAGAACTTACTTGATGTCCTAATTAAATTGTGGCACTTTTCCCCATACGCTGCTGTCATAAAATACATCACATACCATTCTATCCAACCAAATGTGTTCTGACCTAATTTTTTAGAAAAAAACAAAACCCACACCACACTGATCTTCACCTACACATAACCAGACACATATGCCTCCACATAGAGATGTTGTGCAGAGCAACACAGATATAGTCTGCCTCAGATGTGGGACACATGAAAACACACACACACACACACACACACACACACACACACACACACACACACACACACACACACACACACACACAC
>JAQLOL010000012.1:25730150-25750204 GCA_029783665.1 Naso thynnoides | reverse complement strand
TTTTACAAAGAAAATGTCCTCTGGTTTTCCCTCTGAAGTCCTATGACTTCTCTGTCTGTCTGAAGCCTTTTATTTAGTGGAGCTGTCCTCGACATCTACCCGATGCTGCAGCTGCAGCTTCCGTCTGCAGGCAGCCTACATATTGCTTCCCGGAACCTAAACAAATCATAGAGTTGAGGCAGAGCAGTCGCGGGGCATTACAGGGAAAGCCAGAGGACATTTTCTACGTAAAATATGACTTGGTTTTACTAAAACTGCTGTTTTGGGCAATTTATTATCAACATTCATCGTTAAGTTTTGTCTTGAAAGCTGCGGGTAACAGTAAAGTTACATGTTGAAGCTTTAAAGTCAGCTTACATCAGTGATTCATGACATGAAATGATTGCAGGGAAAGTTGCAGTGGAGTGAACTCGTCCATCTCAGCTCAAGCCGGCTGATGGTGACGCCTGTAACTCAGCTTGTCAGGGTGCCAGAAGCCAGTTTTAGAACATAAGGTGTGTCACTTGTTTCAACAGCCAATCAGCACAGATGGTCACTAGTCTTTGAGCTCAAGACCAAGTCAAGTCTCCAGTCTTTGACCTTGAGTCTCAAGTCAAGTCTCGAGTCTTTGACCTCAAGTCCAAATCAAGTCTCAAGTCTCTTATGGTGGTAATAAATGTTCATCTGCTGCATGACAGTCTGCCTGCTTAGAACACAGCATAGCCACATCTACAGAATTCAAAGCATGTCCTGTATTACAAATAGAAGTAAAGATTGCACATGGGTAAAAAAAAAGCATGTGCATCACAAAGGTAATGAGATTTAGCTCGTCAAGCCTCGTTACTGCTAAAAAGAAAAAAAAAAGATTGTTTACAAGTTCTAAATTTCTAGTCCAAGTCAAGTCTAAAGTCTTGAGGTCGACTCTCAAGTCAAGCCTCAAGTCACTGTGTGTGCGACTTAGGTGTGACTTGAGTCCAAGTCTCAAGTACAAGTCCCCATCTCTGCCAATTAGCTCATAGCAATGTCACCTATAGCTGTAAGAAGCACAGCTTAGAGGGGCAAATAGGCACACTCACTCTCTGAAATGAGCTGTGACTAGCTCAAATATGTCTGTCACGCTCTGAATACAGAGCAAAGTGCAGGAGTCTAGTGTTCTTTCAGACCACCTGAATTACAATATGCTGAAGGATTGTTATGGAATTTCTAACCGATGACACCAAAATAATAAATTGCCTACCCCAACTTTAGGCCAGTGATTAAAAAGCTCCTGGCCTAATGTTCCAACAGCGCTAAATATAAAAGACGACACATCTGTTAGCACAAACCCAAATCTTTAATTTCCCCCCGACAAACTGTTGACAACACACACATAGAAGATAGAGGTATCCAAACATGTCAAATAACAATATTAATTCATGTCATTATTATAACATTAATAGCATGGAATGCAGTACTCTCCATTCACATTCTTTTTGGAACTTTTAGTTTATTTTATGAAACATGTCAAATAAAGAAATATCTCTACATCATCTGTCTCTGATAGTTTTGTGAATATAGTCTCTTTGAGTGAAGATGAACAGGGATGGCAGAATGAACAGGCAAAGAAGAAGAAGAATGGAGAGTGTGAGCCCACGTCCTCTCCTCCCATCAACTCTGTTCTTGTACACATACAACTCCTGCTCTCTCACGTAGCCCTGTCTCAATGTGAACACACACTTGTCCAACAGGATGTGTTTCAGTGCATGTTTGTGCGTGCAAAATGCTGATACTTTCTTTGGAATCGGACAAAAGGAAAACATTTCTACTGTCTCAAGACTTCAAATTGCTTTTATTTGCTGCCTACCCTTTTTTCTCCCAACAATGAATTGGGTTAAACAGAATGACGACAACGGGTAAATCACTGCATCAGTCACATGGATGGCTCTTCTACTGTTACGCGAAGGGCTGTTTCATACGCCGAAGACGGAAACACACAACAGGAACATCGAGAAGCACCAACGGCGGAAACAGGGATGGGGTTTGATGAAAGTCCAGCTACAACAAGGTCTAACTTTGAAGTGAGAGGAGAAGTCTCTCTCTCTCTTCTGTAGTCCAGTCCTCATCTTTTCTTCCAAAGGTCAAAGAGCGTCATCAGACTTCAGTCTGTGCTGTGGTTCTCCAGCTCGGAGATGATGGTGATGAGGTTCTGGAGACCAAAGAGGTAGCCACTGTCCAGGCCCTCGTACACCACGCTGTCCCCCTGGTAATGTCTGCAGGTGGTGTGGGCAAAGTCTATCATCCTCACATCTACCACGGGGCTGCGGGGGTCTGAGTGGGACAAGCGAGTCTGACTGACACCTGAGCTCCCGCCACTGCTGCTGCCATCGCCAGATGTGGAGGAGCTGTGAGGAAAACCAAACGCTCCTGCTATTTCGCCCATCCCCTCCATCTCCTCCTCCTCCATTTCTGGTTCAGCCTCCGCTACATCCTCCTCGTCTTCCTCTTCAGACAGGCCGTCCTCAGTGTGTTGGCGTGTGTGTTTTCGGTGAGACGCTCCGTCGTAGATGATGAGCAGGGAGCTGGAGTAGAAGCGGTAGGATTCACAGGCTTCCAGGGCAGCTTGCATGTCTCTGAGCCTGCGCAGCACTGGGGAGAGGAGTTCATGTCGTAGACGCTGTCCGCTATGGAAGAACTGGAACAAAGCCTCCTTGAAGTCTGGCAGTGTCAGCCTGCGGCCGTGAAACTTGCTCATGAACATTAACTGGCCCGTGTCAGAGCGGTACACCTAAAGGGATGGGGAAACAAGGAGAGGTTGGAAATGTAATACAGGAAAAATTATTTCTGTAACACCAAAGATTTGTTTGGCGATATTGAAAATACTGTCTGAATTTGGCCTCAGTCCTTTTTTACACAAAGATTTCTAAATTCTGCTGCAAACAGACCCAATGTTATGTCAGCTCTGCTTGTCTACACTTAACAACACTGGCATTATGCTGCCTTAGTGTGTGATTTTGGTGTGCTGAATCCACAAACACACACGTGAAAAGATACAGAGCAAGAAGGATGTGGGTGCGTGACACGAACAAACACAAACACACAAATGGGCTTTCCTCATTCTGTTATGAAAGTTTTTGCCCGGCATATCGTACAGCTCCAGGTATAGAGACAGCCAACACTAGCTTCTCCTCCATCTTTGAGTCCTGACTGATCTTCTACTCGCTGAAACAACGACACAACACAACTATCTACTGCTGGTTGAAAAGAGTGTTGGTGACTTTACCACTCCTTTTCTGAAAAGTTAAGGAATTTTAAACTTCGAAGTGCTCAGAGCTGCTGTAGATGCTATCCTCTTATTGAGAACAATTAAAACAAGACACTGGCGCTCAGAAAAAAAATGCTATGTGGACATTAGCATTTTCACAACAGTGTCATGTCTCGCCCTGCTGGCTTGTGCCTTTTAGACAGAGGTCAATTCAGCTGTTACTGCCTCTCCTGCTGGTTTATAGGTGGAACAATAAGACCTTCCTATTCCGTGTTCGTACCTTTTATTACAGAACAGCAGGTGGAGAAATTGCCCAACATTCCCACCTTGAACAGGCATTGTAATAGTAGGTTCTATCTGCAGTCGACTGACCCGCCAAAGAGATTTACAGCCAGTTTACGGTTGATTGCACAACAAAGTTTTTGTCTGATTTTTTCTAGATTCTAATTAAACAATAGTCTCTGTGAAATTTTTTTTCAGAATACAGAGCAACGGCTTTAATTGGATTTGAATAGATTGTAGTCGCAGACGGTAAGTAGAGGTCACACAAACATGGTTCTCAAACCGTTAACAGTAGATCATCTTTATTCTTTAACAGATAGAAACAAATTTCACTGCTGTTTGGTGTGTGACAGGTGATAATTTCAGACATTTCTTTTAGGCATATTCCTAAACAATACAAACAAGACAAAAAAGTGTTAATCAACCAGTTTTGGATGTGCTGCTCAATAAATTAGTAGATTGGATGGAGACAAGCTTGCTGTTATCTTCAGTTCCTGTCTTTGTGCTAAGCTGTGCTAACCAGCTGCCAGCTGTTACCTAGTAGTAAAAGTGGTATAGAGCTTCTCAATTATCTCGCTATCAGAAAGTGAATAAGCAAATTTCCAACTTTTCCTTTAAGACCGTGAACATGAAAACATGAACACTGAAGCCAGTCTTGGCTCAAAGCCCACCTGCATGCCTGAGATGCAGACTCCTATCGTGGACGCCGTGCTCTGTTGGCACTTGCGGATCTTCACTGCCTTCTTCTCTTCAGAGGCATCATCTCCATGCTGCTGCGTGCCCATCTTCAGGTCCAGCACACAGGGCATCATGTGTCGCCATGTCAGGTTCTCCAGCAGGATGAATTCTGTAAAACTGAGTCAAGGAGGCTAGAGTGGTAAAAACATGGTCCTTTTCTAGATCGATCAGTTTACAACTGAAAACTGCTACATACATTCAGATAAAAACAAACTATGTAAATCTATGTTGATTCCTAGTTAACTTCTTCTAATCTGCGTAAATGCTACTATAATTACACAGCTTTGTCACAGCGATATCAAGTAACTGATACGAGTGCTTTTATTTGCAGTTCATTACACATTGCATTAGATAACAGGCCTCAAGTACACACTGAAACCACTGATAATCATGTATAAGTTTCAGCTGCATGTAAACAGGCAGGTGTCCGAGTGTCCTGGTGGTTTAGTTGGCTGGGACAAGCCATGTCCTCTTTCCTGAAACCTCTTAACAAGTAATACGGTCTCTTTCCACTGTTATATAAACTCTGGCAAAAAAAGGGAATCAAAAAACCAAAACAATATATCATTGTAGTCCTCAACAAAAGGATACTGTACTGGTTGCGGTGTTTGGCGTTCTCCTTCATCTTCTGCAGGTGCTGCTGTTGACACTTGAGGCTCCAGGGGTTGTGTTTGAGCTGTGGCACAGCATTACTGTGGCTGCGCTCCAGCCTGTAGTAGAGCACTTCGGCCTGCCGCAGCCACTCCAGCTCCACATCCTCCTGCAGCTTGTGAGCACTGGATGGGACAATGAAGAACAACAAACTCAATATTTGCCCTTGTATGTAGTTTAAGTGTGTTTGTGGGTCGTAGAGCATAAAACAAGAGGGTAGTGATCAACTTTTTGCACAGGATATGAAGAACCTGTTAACTGAGTAGAATAGCAGGACTATCATCCATCCAAGAATTAAAAAAAAACACCCTCACATAATTTTGCCGTCAAAGTCATGTGTTTATTGATCTGCACGGACATGCATCTATTATGCAATCCTGAGGCTGTGACCCCCTCTCTGACTGCCAAGGCCAAGGATCAAGGATCGCCTCTCACAGTGCTTCAAGCCAGTTTTGCCTTAATTTGTGAATGTAAGTCAATGTGTGCGTCATCAGTCGATTTACGTGACTCTTCAAACTGAATCTTTTCCGTTCATGAAAAACTAAGGAATGCTTTAAATATATGATGGTTGTATAACTGTTCTGAAGTGATCAGTGCATCATGTTAAATTCAATTCACATGAGCACTGATGTAAGTGTGAAAGTGACTCACTTTGCCCCCACCCGGTGACGCATCAAACACACCTTCTAATTTATAATAAGTAACAAGTGCCTTGGTGCATCCTGTCTGTGCTGGGACATTTTCTTTTATCTCACCTCTTGTCCTTCTCTTTGCGCAAGTGGCGGCTTCGACTGTCTTTGCTGTAGTTTTCGCTGTCCACAAACAGCGAGGGTCCGGTTGTTTTTCCCCACACGAGAATTTCATTTTTGGGCTCACAGTCGGCCAAGGGGTCCT
Organism: Naso thynnoides; assembly: GCA_029783665.1. Classification (NCBI taxonomy): domain Eukaryota; kingdom Metazoa; phylum Chordata; class Actinopteri; order Acanthuriformes; family Acanthuridae; genus Naso; species Naso thynnoides. The sequence continues at coordinate 25,744,419 of JAQLOL010000012.1, read as the reverse complement.
TGTTCTCCAGGTCTGCCGCTGGGTCACTCTGGAGGGGGTAAGCGATGAGGCAAAGGTTCCCTTCTTCATCCTCCTCGAAGCTCACAGACACCACGCCTGAGAATAGAAAACAGAGGAATACCAAAAGACATCTGTTAGACAATTGTGTCATGTAACAGTGAGGAGAAAGTGTCACTGATAAAGAATCAAAGCTGACAAGGTAACACAAGCTCTGAAGTGCTGAGAATCTCTAATTCCCATCTTACTGCTTTTTGCAGCAATTTACTTACAGAATAGTTTGTGTCTACATCCATCTGTTCCAACAATATCTGAACAAACCTCTGACAGACAAATGAGGATGGGACAGAGATACTGAGCTCTCAAAGCACCACAGAATAGGAGGGAAATGAAAGAACTATCAATAGGTCAATAAACTATACTCTTAAGCAGGTCTAATGCAAAAAAAGCAAAAAACAACATAGAAAAAATAGCAGCCCAAACACAAATGACACAAGGCTACAAAATTAAAGTTAGGTTCTGTTTATTACCAAAAATCTCATATTACACAAAATTATTAACAACATATATTTACAGCATCCAAAACCCAAAAAGCATAACTGCATACATACACAGAAAAACAGCAGTTATGCTAGTCAACAGGATTTAATATGGTTGACGGAGAATCCAAGACAAGGTGAAGAAGAGGAGGACAGTCCAGGACAGAGAAAGTAGATGAAACAATACATAATACAGAAGATAGCAAATTTCAGACAAATTCAACATCATCTCATGATCACGGGTTTTAACTGAAGGTCAGTGTTTTGAAAAGGGGGCGTACAAGCTCAGAGATGCACAGGTAAACTCAGTTAACCAAACAACAGGAACTGTTTGCTGATTTCCCTTCTGTTCCTAATTTGTATAAGATCTTTAAAAGGGTGCGGTGGAGGTTTCATAGACCTTTCCAGATGCTCTCATGGCCTCTGTGCTGCAGCTCCTTGGATTTTAGGATCTGAATGAACAGGAATCTTACTTTCATATCCTTTTCACCATGTTAGCAGTGTGCCCGAAAGAAAGATGGATGTCAAACCTGACTTACCTGTGCAGCCTTCCACAAGCAGGACATCACAACTGGGTGGCCTGCTTGTAGGTGACAAACTTGCAGTCTCAGCTGCAGCACCCTCCTGTGGTATAACTGTGTAAATGCTCTTGGCAAGCACTATGAAATAACACTTTCATAGTGCCTTTTTCTAAAAAATTAGAAGTGATGCTTTACACACAACAGGCAAAAATGCCAGTCAGGTCAGCAAAACTGACTCCCATCAGACTTGCACTAATATGCGCACAGAGCAGTGAAATAAAGAAAGACATGCATAAGAAAACAACAAACCACAACAGCCACAACACTGGTTAGAAAAGGCTGGTTTGCATTACCTCTGTACTGGGGAGTAAACTTCCTCATTGAAGCAGGCAGACTCTTGTAGAACTGATGTTCTCGGGGGATGAGGGGCTTGCAGATGGTTTGCTCCCCGAAACGCAGGACGCAGCAATGCCCCCCCACCTGGTGTACAAAGGGCTCAAGCATCACCCCTTTTTGCAAGTAGCACTGCTGGTGCTGCAGTTGGTGCTGCAGCTGCTGCTTTTGCTCTGCATCCACTGGCTTCTGGGCCTGAGCCTCCACAGCCGGACCCATCCTCCTCTGGCCCTGACCACACTACGGTGGGCATTAGCCTCCTAACGCACGTACAAACAATGTGGTGGGGGCCCTATCTGGCAGGGATGCACGCACACACACACACACACTGCAGATCCACGGAGGACTGGTCTCTGTGTTACGTTTTAGGTTGTGGATTTTTTTTCAGGTTAATCCCTCGATGTCTTTGGAAGATATTGTTGTGATGAATATCTGCTTCTTCTGCGCTGTTGGAGATTCTGCTGGTCGAAAACAAAGGACAGGAAGGAGGAAATAGAAGAGAAACAAAATAAAACGCCAAGATTTTGTGGTATTTAATTCCTTCTTAAAGCCTTGTCGGGCAACTGCTGCTGAGTAGAAACAGAGAGCTTCAGACAGCCTTTAAATGTAGATGTTTGGACAGTGCTGCAGCGGCAGGTAGCGCAAACAGAAACAGATCCTTCTTGTGCCTCCACTGCAGACCGAATGCTCTCTGACAGCTGAGAGCTGGCTCACTACTGGTAAAGCCCTCACGAGCCTGACGCTCAGACCACCCCCATCACAGGCAACCCACCAATCAGGAGCACCCAAAGCAGGTTGTTGGGTGGTAACCCTTCGAGGGAAAGGAGCAAGCAAACAAAGACAGGGGTGGGAGGGGGGAGACTGGAGGAAGGAGGGAGGAAAGAAGCATAAAAACAAGGAGGGAGGGCGACGCTGAACCCAGCTGTTTTTCTCTCTGAGACGTCAGCAGGGTTTTAACAACATCACAGAACAAGCAGCATTAGTTCCTCATATTAAGCGAGGTGTAAAAATGGAACAAGTATGGGAAAGAAACACAGACACTGAATTAATTAAATATAAACAAACCAACAGTAGACAAATATAAAACTACTTCTGACTACAAAGAAACAATGGCTTCAGTATGACAAACAGCAATACATGGTGCAAAATAAAGACACCTTCATTTGAATGTTGTCCAGTCACTCTTATGTGGAGGAACTTAAGCCATACTAAATCATGTTTTCCCACATTAGACACACTGCATAACAGGGTGAGGCAAGGCTAACAGACCTCTCAAGCTTTTATATGACCCAAGTAAATAAATAAAATGCTATTTAACAAGGGGAAAAATCACTTACGTCTTCATTTGTAGCCATGTAAACATATAAAAACCTTAAAGCCTCTAATATACAAACTATAAATGTATAGATACTTTGATACATGTCCAACATTTTAGATATATTTTTTAATATTCATCTCCTCCACCTACACACCAAACTATAGTGGCGCAGCAGTATTGTGCCAGCAAACTGACCAAGTAGATTTAAGTGAACTGTCGGCCCTCTACCTGTAATAAGCAGTCCATAATAAAGGGAAATGCTTAGAGATCATGACAAAGTGCAGTTCAATAAGAATTTAAAGGATTTATAGCAAGAGAGTAATATGGAGATAAAAATGTCAACAGAGTTTTAGATGTGGTGTTGTGAAGATAAGGAGGGGTGATGTGAAGGGGTTGCTGAGGGCTTGTGCTGCAGCCAGAGTGGAAACTATAATCCTCATCTCACACCCTCCAAGCCTGTCTTGACACAGATTATCGTAGCAGGCAAAACAACATCTGATTAAGCCATTGGCTCACTGCTGCCTTCATTCATCTAAGTCTACCTTTAAACTGCTGGTGGGAAATCACACACAAAAGAGTACAAGTATAATTATTAATGAAATATATAGAATTTTAATCAGTGTATGGCTGTTTTTGTGGGCTCTGAAATATCATGTGTATTTTTTCTGTACATGTGAATGTGTGTTTGCATGCATGCTGTACATTACAACTGAACACTTGCTCTCCGTGCAGGAAACAGTCAGAAAGGCCGACACTAATCTCTCTAATCCTGCCCCTTGGAACGCAGGAGCAAAATAGGCCACGGCAAACAGGTAAAAAATAGCCGTAATTAGACTTAAACATACATACGTCCTGTGTACATACACACGATCACATCTTAAACTTTCTGGTGATGATGGGCAAAGAATTGGGGAGTCACATGCAATGCCTGGGCCTACAAACAAATCTGCTGTGATATCACCCATCAGTGGGCACCGTAAATGGACAAAGGGCTGCTTGGTCTCAGCAGGAGAAGTCAAACTCAGCACACAGGTGTTCTCATGAATATGTTTTCCATTTGTCTTGTCAGCAGGCAACACGAGTATAAAACCATGATTTGACTGCGGGCAATAAATGCAACATGTTAGCCAAGAATAAAAGTAATCCCTGAGCTTATGACAATGAGATTGTCTTACAGCGTAAACACACAGCTATGTCAATGTCAACACCTGTATTGCATGCTATATTAAAATTAGCATTAACAGAGAGTTAGCAATGACACATACTTGGCAAAGGAGCCAAAATTAAAACCGGGATATGCTGCAAGAGTAGAGAGATTTATCTCTTTATGCAGATGAGGGAAGAAATAGATAGCTCAGCTCTAAGTGTCATTTACATTCACATCTAAAGAAATATTATACCACACATTGTGTGTGGAGCTCAAAGAGCTCAGTGACTCATCTGATTGACATCCACAAGCTCACAGACCAGCTGGCACAAACACAGGGACTAATGTATGTAAATAAAACAATAATTTATGTTTTTTCAGTATACGCAATAACTTTTTACAAGTGTACAGAGGAATTAAAAAGGCGCATGATGGAACACTGAGGTCTAAATTGGAGAAAAACCAAGAACCATGCAATGGAAATTATTGTAGAAAGCAACAGCAACAGAAAGGAGAGACAGAGAAGTGAAAGTCATGACCTTGAAAGAAATGGGCTGAGTACAGCATGGGGGAGTTAGCCGGGGCTTTTCACAGTGCTGATGAGCAGTGTGCCAGTCACAAACAGAGATGCAGCTGGGTTATAGAGCCAACAGGAAGTTGGAATCCAGCCCCTCATCACAACACAGCGTACAACAGGCGTGCAGTCAAAAGTCATCTACTGACAAGATCAGGGCTTTTCCAGCTTCCACAAAAGGAAGAGGACAAATTTTAATCTAACAAGGTCAAGAAAACTTTGGATGGATAGATTTCATTGTCCTAGGTTTGTGTCTGCTCTCTTCTTCAGCCTGATAATTGTAGGTCAGTCAATGACAATTTGAGTTCCTTCAGTGACAGCGAGCAATGAAATCTCAGTTACAACCAAACTATAGAACTGTGCTTGCTTTAGTGATCTGATGCTCCAAAAATGTCTCTATAAAAATTCATACAAATCCCCATTAAATACACTTTACAGAGTCACAGAGGAAGGAAGTAAAGATACATATGGTCAAGACCGCCAGACTAAACAAGTACAGACCATCACATTTTCATTTAAAGCCGTTTGCCAAGCGGCGGTTTAAAGTCCATTCTTATTTTCACTCTTATATACCAGCATCTTCTGTAGCTGTTGCCATGGAAATGATATGAACTGTCAAAGAAACTGCAGCTTAAGACAAAAAGCAGGTCCACAAACATGTTCACCAACATAAAAAGCAGCTATGTGAATGTGAAGCCTACAACATGCTTAAAGTTTCTCTGATTATTTATTTTGAGCCTGTATTTTTGCTTTTTCCTACTAAGATGCACTGGAACACAAACTACCACAAAGAGGTTCCATTGATAAACAGCAGTGTAAAAAAATAATTAAAAGAAATCACATGCCCATTTCTCTACACATGCATGTCTTTGGCTTTTAGGGGGCAGCTGCATCCCCCTCGGGACATCAACACTGATCTTTTCCTTCTTGTCACTGATCCTTTAAGAAACAAACAAAAACTGTGACTGCAACACACTAATGTCACTTCAACTTCAATATTCTGCCTAGACGCATACCAGCCTTTCTACATGTAACTGTCCTTTTTCAACACGGCCACATAGGCTCCATAAACCCCACGCATTTTCACAAAAATGGCTTTATCTGTGAGACATCATGTTTGTTAACATTTTGTCCATGAAAATGTGTGGCAATGTTAGTTGAAAAGAACATCTGTTAAAATCCTTTCTCATGCTAATATTCAAGATAAGAAGGCAGAGCTTGTAAGGAACTATTTTCTCAGGCGTAGTAACTTTTGTCTTAGTGGCTCCCAGCTCTGCTCTCTCTTTGTCTATCAGCAATTTTTGACCAACCCATATTATTACCCATATCTAGCAACTTTAATGTGTCCTGTTATGTACCTATACCATGTTTCAACGTGAATGGCAGTGAATGGGGTTTAAAAATGCAGTCTAACATCTACTAAAGTATACACATGGTCGAATTTTAACAACATTTGTAGAAGACGGGCTAATGGTAAGAAGACAAAAATAGACTGGTATGGTCCTTCACACTGCAGTACCTTCTCCTGCTCTATATGCAGACAACTGTCCTGACATTCTCACCATAATCATCGTGTTTACAGAGATCAGAGGGCTCACTTGGCAAACTTAATCTATGAGCTTTCATCCATCAACAATAACAGGTCAGTGAAGGGGACAGAGAGGGCGGGTATGTCATTGAGGTTATCAAGTAGGTCAACGTTTCATTGAATTAAGCTCGTGGAAGCTTCAGAGGGCTTTGCAGCACGTTCAGGTGTCCTAGAAATGTGATCGGCAGATATGACTGTGTTAAGAGGACCCGTGCATGGAAGAATGAGCGGTGGGGGTGAGGTCTGTCTTTTGCCCTTGTGTGGTCATGGACATTGGAGGATGGGTCTGATATGGAGTTGCTGAGTGAATTTAAATATATAGATATAAAAAAATTATAAGCTTCAGGGAGAAAATGTTAAACTCAAAGTAAAAAAATGTCATATGTTACTATAAGTATATGCAACACAAACTCATGCAAAAAGCTAGTCAGTTGTACATAAATGTCTAATGAGTAGCATGTGTCTTAGGGCTGTAGGGACTAGTTCAGAGCTTTCAAGCAATTCATTCATCGTGTTGACATTCATATTATATGTAAAAAAAAAAACTCTGGTGGAGAGGGCCTGGGTCAGACCGGCGCTTCTGGAGGAACATCCGGAACCACACCTGATTCTGCTCTGATCTGGAGGCATTCAATAGTGGGAGGGGAGCTCAGAGGATATGTTGTAAACTCTTGAAATTAAAAGAAACAGTATAGCTCTGCATTAATGCCTTGGCTCACTGCTGAACACGTTAAAGTTAAGATGAGTTGACTGTTCACAGAAGGGAATTGTACTTAATTTCATGAATATACAGTGAGGAGAGGAGGGAATATGGGAAAGCAAATCAGAGTCTAGTGAGTACTGAGTGTGAGAGGCTGAACTGAAAACAATCCACACAGACACACACACCCAGGGTTCTTGCATTGCTCACTACTTAGTGCTAATGTCAGGTTTTCTGGCTGATGAGGCCAAATAAACACAAATGGGCCTGCAGTCAAACTCATTAGAGTAACAATAGATGAAAATATGCTTTTTCTAGGCTGATGTCATAATATAATATGACAGCAGACACTCACGTAACCAGCCTGTTGTGTATCTTTGTACTGCTGACCTTCTTGACATCAAGAGCCTTAAAAGATTTAGGATGGGACAAATAATCTGAATGAGTTGTCGTGAGTCTGGATTTACCTGGAACGATTTACGCAGTGGCTGAGGGGAAACGTGCACAGACACATTGACTCATACTCGTGTGCGCAACACTCAGAAACTATTATGATCACACATGCAGCAAACCAAACGTAAAAACCACACACACAAACTGTATCTTCCCAAACATGTAAATACAAGCATGCACACACAAACACACACGCTCTACCTTTGCTGGCCCACCACCTGGCATAGGTGTAGTGGAAAAAAGGCTGCTCTTACCTGTTTGGTGATTTGCAGGGTCATTTTCCAGACTGATCACCTCACATGACATCACACCAGACAAAACCTCCCAACGAAATCCTCACAGGTCACCAAACACCTAAGCCCCCACTAAAAATACCAGACTGGAAGCAAGTCAGGCTGCAGGGCAGCTATTAATAAACAGTCTGCTCTGCGCCAAACTCAAGAGACAAAGAAACACAGGGATCACACAGAGGGGAAACAATTCACTGGCTGGCACCACAGGCCAACAGGGCAGACATTGAAATCATAGCTGCTAACACCGGTCAAGTCCTGGTGACAGCTCCTGCTTTTGCCCGCAACAACACTGTAATTGCAAAGACATGTCTATTCTTGATCCAGATGTCTCTCTTATGCATGTAAACACACCTGGTTACAAAGTGAAAAAACAACATTATTGTTATTGTTAAATATAATAAACAATATTTTACATTTTCAGCACCACTGCAAGAGTTTCTATTGATGATAAAACTGATACCCACAAACAGCTTCATCATCTACAAAAAACCGACAGGATGTCTATAGATACAAAGTTAAATTTGAGACTTTTTAAGATCTTTTTAATAGCAACTTATATGAAAATTTTTAAGACCAAACATGTGATGGAAATACACACCAAAAGTGATACCTCCAGTATTTCCTCGGTAACAAGTCCACGGTACAATAGTTATTGTGATATAAAAAAACAAAAACAAATTTGAATTAATGACAATTTCATACTTTTGAAGGCCTTTTATTAGAAATATCTTACGACATTTTAACCCTGAAAAAATGCAATTTTATAATAAAAGTATATGTAAAGTATTTTTCAGTTTTTTGTTTTTTTTTGGCATGCATACAAATGAAGATTGGCTTCACATTCATGTAGGATTGGGTGCTAAATGATTTTGTTAGAGGATTTTGATAAAATTTACATTTATAAAAATTCTAAAACTTGGACGTTTTTACTTTATGGATAAATCCAACAGCTAACAATCTAACGTTACAGAATTATGTGTGACAGCAGCCATTTAGTCTGCACATGTGGACATTAAGGCTCAAACACACTGGGGTGACGGTCAGGGGTTGGGACTTGTCAGGGCTGTCAGAGCGAGTCGGTGGCTCTGGTCACTGTTGAGTGAACAGCAGCGTTAGAACTTTGAGCTTGTCAGATTCTTTTTGGCTGACTCAACATGTAGAATTGTCCGCAACTTGTCAGTGAAAATAAATCACCCACAAAACAAAAGAAAAACTTAAGACACCCCCATAGTCTATTCAGGTTTAATTTATTATAAGGATACTCATTCATTCATTATTATCCGTGACCACTTGTTCTTTGCAGGGTCGTGTTGTGGCTGGAGTCAAGCCCAGCTGACACTGGGCAACGGTGGGGTACACCCTGGGCAAGTCGCCAGTTTGTCACAAGGCTGACATATATCATGACAAATATCAGTATTGATCAATGATTTTTTCCCTTTTTGGACTAGCTTCTGGCTCCAACAGCAAAAGACAAAGAGGAATAGATTATTCTCAATCCGAAAATTTGAGTTGTTGCAAAAAATCTGCTTCCCCTTCCTATACACACTAATCTAGCACATGACCTCTCAGGAATACAACTTACAAAAATCCGTTGAAGACACAAAGAGCTTCAATGCCACTTGTCAAGGCTAAGCAGTCTAAGTAATTTAAACATCCGAATATTTGCTTATGTTCTTTCCATAGTCCTCACATGCAAAGTGACTTTGTTTAGTTCTTCTCCATTTAGTTTACACTTTGAAATGTACAGTGATAATATGAGTGATGGTTGCATTTATGTCTGTATGCCATGCCATACAAGGTAGACTTGTTAACTCTGACGGCTCGAGGAGGGGTGAGACTCATTATGTGACATCTGTGTACACGAATGCATGCGTGTACGTGTGAGCAATGGGTGGGTGGTGTCAGTGATGAGGTCATCCAACCCTCACCCATCCTGGACTTGATTCCTGTCCAACATCTCTAATCTCTGCCTCAACTGGGAGGTAAAGGATTTCTGTTTTAATGGAAGTGCTTGTGACTTCTCAAATGTGGATTTGACATGCAACTGAACATTTAGCCCACTTTATAGAAAACATGTGTTTATATCTTGTGTATTGCCATTCAGCCTGAAAATACCAAAATATTATTTTTAGTCTACATTGTCCAATACTGACAGATCTGTCATTGCAGAAGGTCTAAGAGTGTGCACATAATCTACTCAATGTAAATTGACCTATATTTTTAAATATTAGAACAGCAAAACGAACAAAGAAAAAGGAAAACCAGGGACAGGAGGATGCTTTTGGTTTGTATACATCAACATTTAGACTACCGGGTACACTGAGTGTAAGACCTTTCTGAGTGCAGACGCTTTGACTTGCCAAACACAGGTATTTGTGACTAATGAGCATTAATAATGGTGTCAGTCCCTTTAGGTGTGCCAGTTCCTTAGCCCTGGCAGTCTTTGCCAATTGACTGGCATGGTTTACTGGCACAATAAAATGAAACAAGGCCAGCATTAATTTTGTTATATCTGTGCCTTTCCTGCTTTTACAGCAAAACCTCAGCTCAAGAAATGTTATTCAGGAGGTGAGTTTGGAGGGCAGAGCAGTAAAGATGATGATGATGATTCATAAGCAAAATGGAAACAACTAGAATAGAGGACTAAATTTAAAAAAAAAGACAAAACCTCTCTTTTTGACTGTCTAAGGAGGTCTAAGTATCTAATAATCAAATAGTACTACCAAAGTTTGGACTTATGGTGGGTCTTTTAATTTAGCAAATACTTATGAAGCTGTAAAGCTTTGTGACACTGGACAGGAAAAAGGGATGTGGACGTCACAGACTTCCTCGATTTAAGCTTAAACTGTCCACACTTCTCAGAATCATCAGACAAAGACTCAGCTGGCTTCAGTCCAATGACACAATGCAGCTCACCAGCTCTAGTCTGGCAAAGAACTGCTAATGGGTGAATGCACTGAATACATGATGCAAACTGTGGTTTTATTACTGAGAAAAAGAAAAAAGAAAAGAAAGAAGCAACAAAAGCATAACACAATGAAGAAATTCATCAGCGAACTAAAATTCATAAAAATATTTTGGATTCCTTTAAAATTATCTCTGTCTTTGCTATTCTTCTGTGTTTATTGCAAATTATATTTTTTATGTCTATCCTATTTCCACAAATTAGAGCTTGTGCAGTGACATTAAACTAATATTTTTTCCCCAAGTTGTTTTGGTTCTTACATTCTGCTCAAACAAGCCTGGACTGGAGTATTTCCATGGCAGTTTGGCCTGTTTTTCCTCTGCAGATGAGGAAAGGTCAAAGAGTAATGGCTCACCCACACTCTTCAGTTTCTAGGAATCTCCATAGATAGGACAGCAGAATAGTCTCTACTATTCTAACTAGCTGACTGCCTCTCATATGGACCCAATTTGAAAATAAAAATAAAAATAAGAATAAGAATAAAAATTTGTAATTCTACTCAGAAAAAAAAAACACAAGTTTTTCTTATCTCAAAATGTGGCCTACTGTTTGCTGCCAAATACAGTTAAAAAGAATGGTTTTTCAACAAAAAAGGGCGAAAACAACAGAAGTTTTTGGAGTTTTACTGCCAATATATCCCTAAACACAGATCTGTTGGGACAGACAGTAACATGGTTTCTATGTATCTGTGTTAATCTTAGACTAGCTTGGACTGAGCAAGGTTGTGGGCAGAGAAATTTTAGGTCAACTCAAGATATCCAATATAGTTGCTCTGTGTTCTGGGACCTTCGAGTTGGGTTACATTATGTGAGCAATGGATACCTGTCGACATATCAGCATCACGAGCACCTTGTCAGGCTCCTAACTCTGCTGCATTGGGGCTGAAGCCATGTGTTCAGTTAATCCTGGTGATAGGGCCCTTAACATCATTGCATGTTGCCAACACTCAACACCCTATTCATGGCTTTACATTCAGCGCTGTGACAGTGTGGACATTTGAAGGCCTGCCAGGAAAGACAAAACAACGTACAGCAGATGCTACAGTTACACAGCATGAGGGCATTCACCAGGGGTGAATCTGTTTGTGTTTTGAACGCAGTGGCACGGGTGTTTTTCATCCAGCAGTAATTTATCTTTAAAGAAACCATATCAATAAAATACTGGATTGATTTGCCTATGGGTACCATAGCTTTTCTCAATGCACAAACAGCACCTAGACTACTTCTTAGATCCTGCTGCCAAGATCTCTATGTTAGAAACTGTAATATGCACAGTATCTTTTATAATAGAATGGTGAAGGAATAATGTGTTTTTGTTGCCAACCGGCAAGTTGGAATTGCATTAGTTCCCTCTGCAACAGGCTTATGAGATTTCTGAATGAGATTTTGGATTATCGCCGAAAATCAGCTCTGCGATGAATACAAATTTATGATACTTAAACGTTTTTTCACTATGAAAATCTTCAGAGATGAACACAGTTTGTGTTTTTTGAAGCATAATTTAAATCCCCAGTGGTCAGAAGCTGTTGATAGGCTGTCAACAAACTACACTGCGGTCGCATGACTTCAATGTTTAGTCATGTGCTCAACTTATGACTTAGTTTGCTTACTTTTCCACAAAACTCTCTCCTCTTAGTGTGACCCTATCTAGCTAGTGATCATTGCTATGTCAATTGCTAGTCTCACATCCTTTTTTAAAGACATTAATTTTTTGTCACATTTTGATGTCTAATGTTCCCGACAAACACTGTAGCCTCATCTAGCTACTTGTTAGCAAATGCCTTTTTTAAAAGATGTGTAAAACCTTAAAAGTTAAAAAACTGGGTTTATACAGGTGTATGTTATGTTTCAGACAAAATGTCTAAATGTCTTTAGCCTGTATTTACCGCAGACTTTATTCAGGCATCTAACTGAAAACACATTACAAAAACACACAGACTTTGAGACGAGGGAACTAGAAGTGCAAAAATGCTAACTGACTTTTAGATTGTAGAACTCATTACTTCATTAAACACAGAGATGAAACCAAAAATTGTAGGTGTCCTAAGTGTGAGCTTAACCTTCCTCCAGATAAAGAGAGGCTGCACTTTAAACAATGAACAACACACTGAGAAGATGTGCTTGTATTAAAGTAGGTGCCTCTTTGACCCACTTGCCCTCAGATTGGAATTGTCTTGATAATGAGCCATTGTGAATTTGTGTGTGTTTGACATGGAGATAGAGACAGTGCCTGCCTGTTTGTGTCAATACAGTACAGGAATTCTTGACATTTCCTAACCTCTGAAATGTGTCAACTCCTGCCGTCCATCACCTCACGTGAGGTGACGGGATGGAGAGCTGAACATATCCTTTAGAAGACTGCCACAACTCTCACGCTAAATATAAACACACACACCTCTCTTACCATAAATAACAGCACTCATACACCTTATCGCATACTACTGAAAGCTGGGCACTGATATAAACACAATGGCATGTCGTCAATGTAACTCTGTAGACCAAACTCTCTCCTGACTCCTGATTACATTGTTGTGCATGGCCAAATGTAATTTGGATGTTACTGGAGCTAATTCTTAAGCAAAAAGGGGAAGTGGAAGTGATGACAGCATACTGTCAAGCCAAGCGTATCTATTATTTCTTTAAATAGATAGGGCAGGGCCATACTCCTAAGAAATAGGAGTGGTATATATAAAGGATATAGAGAAAAAATGGATTAGAAAAGTCTGACTCACTAACAGAAAAGATGAACAAGGAATAAAAGGATTGCAATGATGGGAGGATAAGTTTAGCCTAATAAAGGATAGACTGAAGGAAATTCAAAGCCATGGCTGGAAACCTGATATCATCATATTGAAAGAAATGGGATCATTGCCACGAGAAGACAAGCAACTGCTTCGTCCGGGACATCTAACACTGTAAACTGACTAACCCTAACCCTGCAGAAGGCACACAAGTTCAGTCCTGGCTGACTGCACCTCAGATAAATATTAATCCTTGGAAAAAGCCCCCACACGTGCAAAAACATAATACGCTGTAAAAGGCTCTAAGTCAGAGTACAGTTACAGCAACTTAGAGGCCCGGTACAGACTGGCCTCTAGCACATGCGCACACACACACACACACACAGAGTCAAATACATAGATACACACTTGAAAGTTGGTCAGTCTATTTATTGTGCAGACGCTAACGAAGTAGTTTTAGTGCCAATCGTTTGCAGGGTGTATCAGGTAGCGGACATGTCCTGCAGCTCCTGCGTGTTCAAGGATAGACCTACTTGCTGACAGTGCTTGACAGTGGAAAGCAGGAGGATAACAACGTTAGTCCAGCATACTTCACTTATTGGCTAATCCTCAAGTCACTGGCATTGTATGCTTTTTCAGACAAGAGACTACTGCATCGTGTCACAATTCCAGTTCCTGAATTGGTAAATTGAACTGGTTGAAGTGGGTGGGTTCAAAGATCTGGATCCAAACAACTCTGTATCTGAAATCAGCAACAGTCCCATAACCAGCGTGGAAAATAATCTGTCATGGGGAAATGCTTTTAGGTGTTAAATGCAGGCTTTCTCATTCAACCCTTTTATTGGACCCGATTTAGCGAGGGAGTGCCGCCACAGACACCCAGGTCGTAGCACTCAGCAATGCTGCAAATACAAGTAGAACTGCAGCCATTAATCAAATGATAGAAAGAAAATTAATCAACAACTATTTTGATAACTGACTAATCATCTCAGTCATTTTCTCAAACAAGCTAAGGCTAACGCCAGGTATTTCTCGCCCCCA
>JAQLOL010000012.1:25692853-25710760 GCA_029783665.1 Naso thynnoides | reverse complement strand
GCTGCCGAAACCCGGGATCGAACCAGGGACCTTTAGATCTTCAGTCTAACGCTCTCCCAACTGAGCTATTTCGGCGCATAGGAATAAACGTCGCAGTGTTAATATTTAACGGCAGAGGTCCTCCTCGAGTTGTGCTACGTATGATATTTTAGTACATCTACTAATTATCTTCACGGATTGTTTGTTGTTGTTTTTTTTCCCGTTCGTTCGTTCTTTCGTTCTATATGTCATTTTATTTTGACAAAAAAATAATCATAGTAAACTGCGGAATCGTCAAAAAGCAGTACTCTGAATGTCTTCACTTGGTTTAACTGAACTGTAGCAGGATCACTCTGTCCTGCAGGCTTCATCCCACATAAATGACCTTCTTTTTCCCATACTGCAGAGGTCTGCTGCACCTCCCTCCCACGCAGCACAATGCCCACGCAAAGTTTCACACAGCATGCTGGCAGCTTTTCAACTGGCGCGTACAGTATAGCTCAATGGGAGGAGCATGCTATAAACACTAACAGGTAGGTGCACAGTGCCTACTGAGGGCATCTGTACTGGACACTGCTGCACCCACAGAAAGAGTGAGGGAAGATTTCTCATTAGGAAGCAGTGAAGTTTGATTTTACCATGCCAACAGTGACAAGACAATGCTAAAATTAACACATACAAATTGCACCACCTACTCACTTTATATTATTGGCTGCCTCCTGATTGTCATAAAAGCACAAACAGTCTATCATTCGCAAAATGCACCCTCTGTTCAGCTCAGACCACAATAACAAATTGCAATGAATGGGTGGTTGTGTTGAGCTCAGCAGTACATCACTGTATGCCCCCGTCAGGTACAGAGAGAGTTATCATGTGAGCTATCTGAACAGTGCTGCACATTATCCTCACTCTGTTACCCTCACAGCAGTTTTCTGCATAACTCAAAGTCTTCTTGGGGAAAATTGCAATTATTATCCCCAATAGGCCATGGCTTATTGCATTTCGTTCACACATATTCATCAGTCTTGTATATTATGTATTTCAGTAACTATTGGAATTCAATAAACTCATAGTAGACAGCTTGAATTAAGACACATGCATTAAGACAGCAAATCCAGGCCTCAGTACTTCATATTTATTGATACAATTCAACATTGCATGGTGTTACATTCACATAAAAACAACATCATGAAGAAACCCATACAGAGAGCATATTCTTGGTGTACATAAAGTAGACTATATTTCTTTTTCATGTGTTTACATTCAAGAATAAAATCAATTGTGTGAGTGTGTGTAAGAAATCCCATGGCCTCTAAAATGAGTGCCGAAGCAGTGCACACACACGTAGGTAGAACAAAGTCAACAGCATTCAGTCCTGTGAATAATCCCACCAAAGTGTCAGCACTTGTCTAACGTGTCAGTCACTCTCTGTGTTTGCTGACTGAATTGACTTATGGGACCAGATGTCTTGTGTTGCCACAGAGATGATCCAGTTCCCACTTGAAACACTTCTCCAAAACTCAGACAGACCGAGTGACTTAGTGTAGTTTTCACATACAATACATTTAAAGTTGGAAATTATTTACAGTGTGTATGTGAATATTGTTTGCAAAGAGAATAGCTTGCTTTTAGCATGCTTACAACTTAACCGCAAAGACTCTGTAAACATAACAAACAATAGACCCGCGATGAATACTATTTATCCTTAGGGTTTTGAGTTTTTATTGGAAAATGTGTCAGACTGAACTCATTACTTGTTTCTGAAATTTGGCTTTTAGCGCCATAAGAAACTGCATTGTGTTGAAGGTTTTTCCTGTCCATTTACAGCATCAGCTAGCTATGTCAGTGCATCTAGCTAACTTTATCCATAAATTTGATTTTATTTACATTTTGGAAACCATATTTTATTTTGTATGCTTTCAAAGGACTACTTAGACATTTTGGGAAAAAGACATATTCACTTTCTTGCTGAGAATTAGATGAGAAGTTTGTCAGCACTTATCATTGCTTCATACAGCTACCAGTTAGCTTATCTTAGCATAGAGTTGAAATAGGGAGAGACAGCTGGCCTGGGTCCTTCTGAGGGTAATATTTAGATATATCATGTTGGGTTAATCTGTGCAGAAATTAAAATTTAAGTGTAGATTTGAGGGTTTCTGCGGACACAACCAAGCTAGCCATCCCCTCTTCTGGTCAAAGCTAAGCTAATCAGCTGCTGAATGTAGCTTTATACAGAATTTTCCAGACAAACATTACAGAAGTATCATACCTCTCATGTTTCATGTTTTTACGTATTTTACAAAACATCAAACCATTATTTTAAATGCTGTGCTCAACTACTCCCAGCATATTATAAGAAACAATAATAAAGAGCATTTTATACCAACTTGGGCGCAAAATAGCTGCAATTACATGACAAAGCTTTGCAAAATTTTATATACACACTGCAACATCAACCATTAAGTAATTATTTAAGCTTAAGCAAAACAGCATTTAATGTTTCAAACTAGCCGCTAATTGTTTTCTGATTTGATCTCCAGTGTCTCTGTGTATAGACTCTCCTGAACCCTCACACATTTACATCATAGCATCATATTTCATGTGGTACTCACTGGGTCCCGCTTTATTGTACCCCTTTAGACCAGAGTATACATACACTAGCCTTGGCCCAGACCAGAGACTCCGCCCATGCCACTGAGTGACTTGATTCTCTTGGTCAGGCATTGTGCTTTCAAACTGTGGTTCTCCCGGTTGAACAGGCAATTATAATGGGGGGAGACAGCATCTGTCCCAGTCTGTCGTCGGCAGCTACAAGCAGAATTTAACATTGTAGGTCCTGCTGTCTACTTACTGCAATAATGTGACGTGATTTAAAGCAAAAAACGGTTATTTGTCTCTTTCCACGATGCATGGTGAGTCAGAATCTCAATCAAAACATACTATAACATCTATGTGATTATGTAACAGCTTGTGGAGACATTTTTGGATTTCAGTTGTCTCGCTTAGCCAGACTTCTTTCCACACACACTCCACAGTAGGCAAAACACCCCCTGGCAATGTAATGACCATTCACACAGATTAAATTTGAAAAGCCAATGACCAATGAGAAAAGGTAAGGGAAATTCTAATCCCCTCTCTCTTAGAATCGCTCAAAGTGGAGGCAGTGCCGGACCAAGAGAATCGAGTCCGCTCAGTGGAGTGGGTGGAGTCTCTGGTCTAGGCCCAGGCTAAAATAAATACCATCTAGCCAAACTTTTAGAGCATAAGTAAAGCAGAGACAATATTAAATACATTCAAGGAGGTTTTTTTTTAACTTTGTAAGTCTTGTCTGAAGAGTGTTCACCTGTTTTAAAGCTGCCTTGGAGCATTTGACTGGATGGCAGATCATCTGCTGGCTAAACACGTTCTTTGGAGCAGTAAGGTAAGAACCACTATAAGCACACCCTGTTAACACTCCATCTGTAAACAGACTTCATTTATATACAATTGTTTATTTTCATATGATAGTGTGTTTGTTCGATGGTTTCCTTTAGCTGCAGAGGCCGTGTGCACCACAGTGACGGCAGCATCCTGCTCCCACAGCTGCCTGAGGTGAACGCTAGCTCTGTTTGGCATGGGCTTGCTGCTAGTTCTTAAATTAAAAACATCTCCCAGAGGTAAATGTGTGTCTTATTCTGGCTTCACGCACCAGTGAGTTTCATAATAAAACACACCTGCGACTATAGTTCGGCTTTTAATTATTCTAGGCTCTCCCATGGTTGTCAGTCTCACAGGACCTCTGCCAGGCAGCGGTCAGTACCTTCGCTTGCTTCCAGCCGCACCTGACGGCTGGTTTTTCTGTTCTCCACCCAGGAGTTGTGTATGACTGTGCCCCCTGGTGATGGGTCTACCTGGAGCAGGGACACCACCCTCTTCTTAACCTTTGCACGGAGGGCACGTCGCAGCTTCTGTCGGGTGAAGGCGTAAAGCAGAGGGTGGGAGACCGTGGTGCCGTAAGCCAGGGCTAAGAACCAGAGGCGTAGGCTGACGAGGGCATCGCTTGGGCCTATGCCCAGAATTAGCACATTGGTCACAGAGAGGGGAGCCCAACAGCCCAAGAAGGTGGTGATAATGATGAGGGACATCCTGAAAACCCGTCTCTGTCGCTCCCGTCGATCCCTATGTCGCCGAACTGCCCGCCTTAGGGCAATGATGGCCGACACAGAGGCCTGGACGCCCATGGGAGCAGGCATGTGTGTCGCAGCACCCACATCAGAGGCGACAAGGGGGGCGGAGGAGGACATGGCAGGGGGGGAGGTAGCTGTGGGGGTTGGGGAGGGGGAGGGGATGAGGGGAGGGTGGCTGAGCTGTTTGGTACCATCTGCGGTGCACTGCTCCCCACCTACATCCCCACCATCATGCATTCTGGTCCCCGCCTTCTTTTTTTTCTGTTTCCTGTGGCCCCCTCTGCTGGCGGGGCCCCTGAATCGCTGGCTCTTCTTCATGTGGGAGCCGATGCGGATGTTTAAAGCCCTTAGTATTCTGGAGTAGGTAAACAGCATGACTGCCACGGTGGTGAAGAAAATGGGCACCTGCAGGATAAGATGGTAATGCATACCTGGTCCTGTGTGGTAGCCCTGCCTGCCAACACACAGCAGTGTCTGGTTACACCATGCTGGCACCACTGTGGCACTGACGCCATGTGAGGACAATGACAAGGGCGTCACCTGCCCTCTCTCCTCCGCTCCATCTCCCCTGGACCACTGCACTTCCAAGAATGGGATAAAAAACACAGCCACCGAGGTGACCCAAACACCGGCTAGGAGCAGTGACGCTCTCCTTGTCGTTAGCAGCCTGTTGGCCGGCCGTACTGAGATGTCGTAACGGTCCAAGCTGATAACCAGGATGTTGATGGCTGTGGCTATGCTGGCAAAGGTGACACATGCCTCGTGGAAGCAGCAGAGCAGAGCCAGGTTTGGTCCTGGAGGCAGCAGCACAACCACCAGGGTGAGGGGCAGACACAGCACACACACCACCACATCCAGCACATGCAGATTGACAGTCACCATATTGCTCACCGAGTCCACCAAATTGGATTGAGAGCAGTAGAGCACCAGCACTGTCAGGTTGCTGCTGAAACCCAACACCAGCTCCAGCATGAGGAAGGCGGTGAGCGACACCTGGAAGCCCAGCGAGTACGGCATGTACCAGGACACATGGTTGCTGGATGAGTCTTCTCCTCGTCCCTGCTCCTGAAGGACTCCTGTTCCCTCCAGGCCAGCCACCGTCCAAACCCAGTCAGTGGTGGCTGGGCCCGAGGTGTAGCTGTCAGTCTCCATGACGACCTCTCAGCCCTCATATATTGTATCTGTCACAGCGTTGATGAGCTCCCATGATGCACCAGGCTGAGCCTTCATGATGCAGGGATGAATAACAGCTCGGTGACAGCACTGGGGAGACAGGAACACAATCCAGACAGATGAGAAATGAAGTGTGGAGGAGACAATCAAAACACATTTTCTCTCTCATGGCATGTCAGACATCTCAACATAACTTTGAATAAAAACGACATAACACACTGATCATTACCCATGTTTGCCAAAATGTCTATCTATCTATCTATCTATCTATCTATCTATCTATCTATCTATCTATCTATCTATCTATCTATCTATCTATCTATCTAGCATACATGAGCAGGTGCTACATTATATATCAATTTAGCCTTCAGTCTGTCTCTGTTCAGTGTTTCTGATTAGGATTTTGGCTGAGCCACAGCCTGAGACCTGCACACAAGCTGTCAGATCTGCAGGCCACCACAACAGGCCATCACTAATGTATACTGGAGCTCAGGGGAACAGACAAATTGAGTGAAGCTAAGTAATCAGACTCACAGGCAATCAACTGGCCTCTCATTGGATCAGTAGAAAACAACAGATTCAGCATATTATACAAAATTGGTCATGATCTCTGCTCTGCCAGCTGTAGCTGACCATATGATTTATTTAAAATATATCTACTGCCAAAGGAGTATATTTATTATGTGTTGAAAGGTTCAGTTAAACCGATGGCTACTTAAGTAAAGTGGCTTTCCATGTGATGAGGTATTTCACTGCAATACTGTGGAATAGCTGCAGATGCACCAGTGCTGAACATAATTTATTATGCAAACACAGCAACCAAGCAATTTTAGTCACAAGTGAACATACTGAAGCAGCTTATTCAAGTTTTACCAAAGCACATTTTTAGAATTACTTTTTACATTTTGGGAAATATGCTTACAGTTGATTTCAGGATGTGTTTAGCTTAGCTTTGTTCAGCATGAGGACTAGAAGCAGGAGACAACGTTACAAAATCTGTCCAAAAGTTCAAACATAGTGTACCAGCACTTTTAAGCTCAACAACTAACAACTATCTTGTTTGATTAAAAGAACAAATGAAAATGCAAACATGACAATGTGTGGTATGCCACTTTAGCGACAGCGTTGTTTAAGAAATAGTTCCCTTGATTGTTACAGTTTATGATCAATGTATGATATTAAGGCTAGTGTTGGTGTTTTACTGGTTCAGTCCAGTGTACGGGCTAAAACCGGTTTAATTTTATGTGAATCAGCTAAACCGGCATTTGTCATTATGTGACATCCTGGCAAATTTAAAGTATACATCAGCAGCAACATGTACTGACACCCAATCACCTGACTATGTGCATAAGTAATTTGTATCACATTAGCAACAAGATGCCATTAACATTTTATGATGTTTGATTAGGCTATAAATGAAAATGAATGACGGCCAGACTGTGCAGGGTATTCAGTTTAGACCTCGAGCTGCACAACGTCATGTAACGTTATCAAGACTCACATGCTTAAGATTAGCTTTTAGCATCAGGAGGAAGGGGGTTTTCTCTTTTAACTGCAACTCATACAATTATCGTTTCTGCACTTTGTTAGATGTGGAAGCTTCGGAAACGTTGAAAGGTTAGCAACATCTTGACCATTCTCATAAAATAGACCAGAAGTCTGGTAATAACTAACACAGCCAGTTGAGACATTAGCTTAGCTATTAGCATCAGGAGGAAGGGGGGTTTTCCATAATTAGTTACAGCTAATAAACAATAATTGTTTCTGTACTGTATTAGTTGTGGAAGTTCCAGAAAAAAAGCTTAACAACACTGCAATTGTGTTCATAAAATAAAGGTCTGTTCATAAAAAATATAGGTCTGTTAATGTGTTGCACAGCCACAATTAAGACGTTATCTTAGCTGGTAGCATAAGGAGGAAGGCAGGTTTTCCATCATTAGTTACAGCTAATATACAATCATCGTTTATGTACTGTATCAACTGGGGAAGTCTCAGAAAAGTTGGAAAACTTAACAACGTTGTGTCTGTGTTCATTACATAATTTCCTGGTGTAAATTAACAGTATCAAGTTTGTTGTAGGGCTCTGTGATATTCCCACATAGCAACAGATGTTTTGGTCCCAATATCCAGACGTAACGTGACAATGGGAGAATCTCACCGCTGATTGAATTCCAGTATACTGGTCTGGTCTAATATTTGGCTTAATATCAGCCAGTTTACAAATTTTTACACTGGCCCAACCCTAATGATATTATCCAGGCAGAGCAATTGCACAATACAAGTTCTGTGAGAGTTTATCATCTCCAGTGGTGACCCCCCCACCCGCCAGGATACACTGTGTTAGGGATGATCAATATGATCAAATCAATATCACAGCAGTCATAAGGGTCCCTCTCGGGATCAATACACATCATGACATGGTTCATGCATACAAAATAATCAAATTTTTCGGCTTATTGAAGGGAACGCAAGAAGTGATGTCAACATATTGCGATCAATAAATAGTGACACTCTCACTACACATCATTTAATTTTTGTCCCAAAATGTTATTTGTCTCGATGTCAAAGGTTTAGCAGGCAGACATGGGTGTCACGATACCATAACACCTTCACAGCATCACAACATAATTCCACTAGAAGACATCAAACTATCACATTGAATTATTGCCCATCCTCAAGCCGAAGTGTCACAACATTGCACTTATGATAAAACAAATCACAAAAAGACGAAAATTAATCTTCTGTATGTTGTATCTTGTAAAGACACAATTAGCATTTTAAAAGATAGAAATAAACTTTAGGGTGCATACCCAAATTCTTGAACATCTGGGTCTTATGGAAGATGATCAAATGATCAGAGTGTTTGAAATGTCTGTGTGCAACACAGGGTTGCAGAACTAAATGAAAGTTGTAGTCCTTTATGTACAAATATAGAATATACAGGTCTACACAAAAAAATTCACTACAGAAGAAAATAAAAAACAAAATAAAAATAAGCTGATATTAGTGTCAGTAATAAATGGTTTTACATAATGGACAATTTAATATCTGGATCTGAACAGTCAGTGAAGACCAGCGTTAGCTGCTTTTATTCTGTGCTGCAGCTTGCAGGTCTTTGATGACTTTTGTTTGCATTTTCCGCCGAAGCTGTGAGACTCGTGGGTACTCCAACGAACACAGACAGCATCTCACTTTTGTATTGACAACCACAAGATTAGAGGCAGTGTGTAATACATCGTCACTTGTCATTGATTGGAAGATGGCCACTGATTGCACTCACAGGAAATCAATGAAATGATCAAAATCGCAGCTTCTGTTCCCCTGCAGTAAATTCATCAGGGGGGTAAAACCTCCACGTCAGCATCGTAATTTCATCACATTTAAAACATCTGATGATGAGCCGATGAGTAAAAAGCACAGGAACAAAACAACCGTCAACTATCAACCTCTGCACAACTCAGCTCTGGCAACAAGACATCCAGTTGAGTGATGGACTCATTTTCTCCCAGTTCCTGTTGCCATGGCAACCACACTACGAGGGTCTATATTAATGAGGACGCAGGTGCCATAGTATTGAAGCTGGTGTCACCATGCTAGTGTCAGTGAGAGGGTAGAGTGGTGGAGCTAAAACATCTCTCTATTACGCAACACAGAGCTGGAAATGTCACATTCCCACAGAAAAAATCTGAGACACAGTGCTGCACTGTCACTGGTCTGTTAAGTTGTGAGAGAAAATGTCAATAGGAAAGTGGACGTAATACAATCAAACCTGCTACTGATACAGCACTTTGAAAATTGCCCCTATTAGTCCTAAATACAATGTCTGCTTTTCTGTTGACTTTCATATGTTCCTGTTCTCCCCGGACAAAGTAAACAGCAGGATGTGACAGGAAATGGGAGTCCCATATGATCAACAGTGATCTTCTTTAAACTATTTCCAGTAACGTAAGCAAATTACAGACTTTATGAAAACAAGAGTCATGTTTCTACAGCACTTAGTAGAGCAGTAGTTAGCGAGGAAGCAGTTGGCAGATGGAGATTTATGGTTTAGAAAGAGATATCTCATGGGAACCTAAGAGGACACTGGGGAAAGTAAAATGGAAAAAAAAGGCGGTCAGAAAAACAGCCGGCGAGGAATCAACGGTGTTCATGAGCGCAGACCTGCAGCCACTTTGCCTGACTCATGTTGGAGGTTTCGATCGTGAGCAGACTGTCCGATTGGCACCAGTGGGTGGAATTGGGAGAGAGTGAGTGAAAGGGGGGTTAAGGCTGGGGAGAAATGGAAATGTAGAGAAGTAGGGGATTCATGTTTCAAAAGAGGCATGCGTCACCTGGAAGTAGGATATGTGAAAATGCCTGCTGGAGAGCTGAGACAGATTACAGAAAATGTGACGGAAGGAAGTAGAAAAGAAGGGCGAGCCAGCAGCACTGATAAACAAGACGTCCCAGGGAGCAGAGGTGGCAGTTTTTCCTTTTTTTTAACATCAGCCTTACATCAGCCTTCCCCTGACTGATGCTGGTTTCCTGGTTTCCGCCAGTCCCAACAGACTGCTTCAGTCCCAAAAGACTCGGCTCATGATTGCTTGAATGAAAAGCTGCATGATGACTGCACAGGTTAGACGCGTAACAGGTGGCAGATACTGCCGATCTTTAAAATTGAAGCGGAAAAGCAGTCTGGTTGTAGAAAGGCACATCATTTGATGAAGAAAGGAGCCTTATATGATGCACAGTTTTTTCTACAATACAAAAGTGACCACGCAAGGCCTTTCTAGTGTTAATGGTGTCGTTGTGATAAGGTTGTATGTTATGTTTTTTGTGTCTTTTATCCCATACTTTTTTAAAGGGTAAGTTTCTACTTGAAACTATTTAGTAGAATTGGTTTTCCGTATGCACCATTGTTAATCCCTGTTTAAACTAAAAGGTTGAGTTCCAAAGGACATTCATGTGAAGCAGAAGTGGGAAAAATCAATAACATGACCCTGCTTTGACCCAAAGTGCCTTGTGTCTGACCCTGCACTGTTTCACACTGCTCTTCATCCACGAGCCAGTTATTAAGGTCAGACCCTATAAGGTGCTATTTATTTCTAAATCCAGATGAAAGCATGTCAGAGAGCAACAACACCACTACCTGTGAGTCAGAGGCAGGCAAGTGGGAAGCCAGGTGTATTTTTTAAGATGGCCTCTTAATTAAGTTGGCTGCAAATGGATGACACTCACCAGGAAGTGCTCCAGGTGACCATGTGTGTGTGTGTGTGTGTGCGTCCGTGACCATTTTCTAGCTTTGCAGAAGGCAATAATCTCACTTGGGGCCCAACATACTGAGGAACAGGAAAGTGTCACATGAGGGTGATGCATTTAATCAGTGGTAACACTACGTCAGCAGTACCGTTTCCCTTTACCCTCTGGCAACCTAATGAGGTCGAATGTAGGAGCATTCACACATTTTCATAAAAACTGATTATCGTGTGCTGTGATGTCATGAACCAAGAAGTCGTGTTTTGTGAGTTTTCTGAACAAGCTTACACTAGGATCAGATTTTGCAGTTTGCATGATGTTCAATGAAAAGATCAATGACTTTACTAATGCACTTTAGTGCTTAAATTAGGGGAAATGGGCTCATTTACACCACTTATGTGAAGCTCCCACAAGCATCTAGTTCATTTATCTGAGCATAAAGACCGGAAATGGAGTAAAACAGCTAGCATGTCACTGGTGGGTTTGTATGGTCCATATACACATCATATAAAGTTGTAATCAGTGAGCTCTTAAAGTGCAAGACTTTTGCTACCAGACCAAGCTAGCTGTATTCACCTGCTTGAGGTTAGCCAGCTAAGCTAACAGGATGCACGCTCCAGTTTCCATCTTTAGCATAGACATGAAAGAGATGTTAATATTTTCATCTAACTCCAGGCAAATAAACTATTTTGAAACGTTTCAAACTATTGCTTTCACCAAAGGTATATTTACTGAACTACTTCTCATAAATGGACTCTGAAACTCACGTCTCCTTTCCACTTATGTAACTGGTGTCAAAGATCCAGATAACGCCCTTGGTATCCGACGCAAGGGAATGTATTTATTTACGGAAGGATAGAAATGTAACAGTAACAGAATCAGATTCACGATGTATTAAAACTATAATCTCATTCTTTCTAACCATACTACTATACAAACTCACTTGACAATCCAAATGAGCAACTGAATTGAAGAAAATAGCCTGCTAGCTAAAGTAGCTTGTTGCACAAGCTAGCACACTGTCATACGGTCTCTCTGAAATCCACCGCAAAAAGTTCAGTTTTTTTAACATAATCGAGGAAAACTATGGACCAACATATCGTGTAGGGGCACATCAGATATCATTGAGATTCTCATAGGAATGAATGGATTTTTGGTTGACTAGCCTTCTTACACACACAACACAATAGATCTAGGTGATACTCCACAACCTTTTTTCCTGTGGTACAGAGGGCCGGATAAGGTGTGGCAAGAGACTGTGAGCTATAGCATGTATAACTGAACAGCAATAGTCACATCGGCATTTCCCAGAAGCAGCTGCACAAAGATTAAAAAGATGAATGCCAGGGAAGATAATCTGGCTCTTCCTGAGACAAGATGATGTAACAGGTTGTCAAAGTGACACATAATGAGAGGACAGAAATGCAGAATAAAAGTATGTGAATTGTAATGAAGAACAGATTTTAATTAAAGGGAATATTTCAGGAAATTACATTTTTAACCCACACTACAAAAAGATTTTAATTATAACAAATCAAGGAATGTGAGTAATATGTAAGTCTCCTCTTTCACTCCCAGTGGGAAGCTTAGCAAAACTAAACCCCACAAGGTGATGACCCTATATGATTACAGTAACTCTACTTGAGCCCAGCATTGTTTTAAGGTAAATGCTAATCTCAGCATGCTTACATGCTGATATTTAGAAAGCTATACCTGTAACTAATAATTACAATGTTGAGTAGGCCTGTCTAAATTTAATATTATAGCACGCAAGAATTTGCTTATTAGCTTATTAGCACTTAAGTTGTTACAATTCATCCTAAGGGCACATAAAAACATAACCTGTACCAAACTCAATAGTTGTTGAGATAATTCAGTTTAGATCAAAGTTTGATCAACCCACATCCCTGGAGTTAAAGTTGAAGTTACAGTTAAAGTTGCAGAAGGTAACTTCTGCTAATGAGGTAGCAAGCTAATGTTACCTATAGCATGAGATTCATTGGGAAACAACTTCACTGCTGCTGTTGTTGCCGTATGGTACTTTATTTTGTTCGTTGCTGCTCCCTCTTTTAAGTCTAGTTTGAACCGAGACGAAACAGTTGCAGGAAAAGTTGCAGCGGAGTAAACTGGTCCATCTCAGCTCCAGCTCGAGCAGACTGATGGTGTCGCTTGCAGACATTGTAGTTGGCAGAGGCAACAACAGAGCGTCACCTGTCACTAAGAAGTGCAGCAGAGACTGGCCAAGAGAGTGGCAAAGAAAATATCATGGTGTAAAAACAGGGCTTATTGGAGACCAATTTGGCAGCGAATGGTGTCATTTTTCAAACACTATTACACTGTTTAATCAAGTTATACATCATAATGACAAAGCTAAGCCAAAAAAAGTTGTCTGGATTCACTTTGAGTCAGGTTTAAATGATTTTGCTTCCAAAATAAACTTTGCATTTTTCTGTATTTTTCATCTGCACCTGCACTTATCAGGAGCTGAAGATGTCTGTGATGACTTAGTACTGTAAAATTAAAATATCTCAAGCTGGCAACATAATAATCATTTATCTGCAATTATATTTACATAACACAAGGGTGTTGACATGATCTTCATATTGTAAAGTATTACATTGTTATAGCAGTTTGAAGTAAATCAGTTTTTTCTTCATTAAGATGCAAAGTTATGCATCAAGGTGCCTGAAAATCTAATCAGACTGTCAACTGAACCGAGGGAAGCTGTCGGGAAAGCATGAAGTTTTTGTCGTGTACTGCTGTTGAGAGAGAGGCGGATGTCATTGTGGTGACACGACAGAAAAAAATAAATGATCCGGAGGGGCATTTAATGATCATGCTTTAATCTAATACATATCTAATGATGTTGTAATCCTATTACAAATCCTTTAGGTGTTTTTTTTCAATGGCTGCAACAAGAAAAGTGATTTTAAAAAAAAGATGTTCATTCTGTGTCTGACCTCCAGATGTCTGATAACTCCTCTTCTCTGCCAAAAAAGCAGCTTTTATCACTTGTCATAATGATGTTACCACAAAGTTTGGGTTTTAATTCTAGCAACGCTTTACTCAGGACACAAAAAACACCAGCGTTTAAGCCTGGAGGTCTGCAGTGTGAGGCGATGAGTACGACCAAGACAGAGAGGCTGGACACAATGTAAATGCCATGGGCATATGTACTCACTCCATATGATAAACACTCACCAGCATGTGCGTGCGCGCACTAGTGTAAACAGACTCCCTATTTAGACATCAAGCTGTAATTTGAGTGCTCTCTCCAGTCACCACGCTATGATGTGGATGAAATGTCGTGTTAGAGCAAAGTACTCGCAGGCTACTGCTCATCCCAGCACAGTTAGCCTGGGAGAGAAAGACACACATCTATATGTCTACACAAACACACACACACACACAGTTGCACAGAAGGACACCTGCTGAGTCTGAGTGGTCTTGCAGCTGTACATGAATACAAAGAGGGGGAAAGTGTCATCTGAAGCAGCACTACAGTGTATTACGGGACTCTGCATGTTCTCTACTTCCAGCTGGTTGTCTCCCTTCAACTCTCTGTGGTATAACTTTGACCTTCAAATATGAGGAGGACAACCACTACAGTAACATAACACAACATAACTATGTCTACCATTTTCAAAACAATTATTATAATTTCAGCATGTTAAGTTCTGTACTTTCATCATATCAAATTAGGGCCCAACCGATATTCTGTTTGGCCAATATCATAGGACGATATTGAGCAATCGCAGATATATCAGTATTTGCGGATAGTTCACCAATATGCGCTGATATTAAAACAGTTTTTAAGCCTGGAAAAAATGCTTGGACTAGTGATTTAAAATGGTGGAATTACGCAGTTTGCGACTCCTTTTTTGATAATAAGTCAAGCGTGTATTGTTCAGTGCACTGGAATAAATTTTAAGATGTAAGATATTCTGCCTCCATTTCATGTCTTTGTTACGAGTACTTAATAACCATATTTAACGAATATTAGCAGAATTTTCTTACTCCCTGTGATCGGCATTGGCCAAAAAATCCCATTTCGTTTGGGTCTTCCATCAAATGTTTCCAACATTGTTCAGGCTCAGAGAAATCCACACTTTATTCAAAGTAATGATGTTTTTCATGTCGCCTGTCACTAACTTGAGGGAAATTTGGCAAATGAGACTAAATGTAACATGAATAAAAACTTAATTATTTTCACGATCAATTAATCTGCCTATTACTTTTATGATTAATCGATTAATGGTTTATTTCACGAAATGTAAGAGGAGTGCTCAAAATACTCAATGTCAATTTCCCAGAGCCAAAGTAAAGTCTTCAAATCACTTCGTGTCTGAACAACAGCCAAAAACACCAAGACTCCTCATTAATTTTCATAAATGACACAGAAAAGCTGTAAATCCTCATATTTACTCTTTGTACTTTTTTATTTAAAAAATGACTGAAGTGATTAATCGACTAGCAAAGTAGTTGATTAACTGATTAATCGTTGCGCCTCTAACCAGCAGTGAACATACTGTCAACAGCAAAATGCTTGTCAAACCCAAAGACACAGTATTATTATTTTGATGAAGTAACTGAGATGTTCAATGTTCATTGTTCAGTGAAGACATACGTTGCTAGTTCTAGACAACACGTCTATCCAGAATGTCAGTGATACACAGAGACACACACACAGCTGCGTCTCGACTGACTCTCAGTCCTCACTGCTGTTAATACAGCAAGGGCAGGAACAGGGTCAAGGGGCTTCACTCTGATTGGTTTATTGAGCCTCTGTAGGGTTTTTTTTTTATAGCTCTTAGTCGTGGCTGTTGTTAAAACTGCATCCATGTTTTCTATGCCGAAAGCAAATTATCATTTCTGCCCAAGTCATAAATTTTTTGGCTCATTTGATAATGGAGTCGAGGAGCAGCTGAAAAAGTGAACAGGAGAGCATGAAATATGGAGAAATACAGGGAGTGCTTTCAGGTAAAATGTGAGGCAGAGCAAAGTCTGGCAAAAACTCTTCAGAAGACTCATCTTTAATGTATGGATATCTTTAATGATGGCCAAGGAAAAATCTTAGAGATAACCTGCAAACACAGTCATGGCATCTATTGCGATGTTCCACATTATGCAGAACACTCTTGCTAGTGAGTAACAAATGTATTTTTCAGACAGATTCTCCAAACGATGATGTAAATGGGCAATTCAGATCCGAGAAAAGCATCAGGCTCTAACTGAGGGCCATTGTGTTGTCCTGTTACTTGAATTATTTATTGTGGAGCAGAAATACAGACCTGAAATAGCCAGACATTGAACATTTAGGCTTGGGGAAGAAGTAGAGAAAAGAAAATGGGGGAAAGAAGAGAAAAGGAGTGTGTTGTAAGTAACTGACAGAAGACACTTGCTGAACAGAAAGCCACTTTGTAAAAATTGGTGAGGTTACTCGCCAAAGCAATTAGATGACAATTTATCAATTTGCATATACACTGGTGGCGGAAGGACAGAGAGGAGATGATGATGTACACACACACACACACACACACACACACACACGTCCTGTGTTCATGTGTCCAGCAGGATTTAGTGTTCCCTCCTTCATGTTCGCAATCAAAGCCGTCCAAAGCAGAACACGAGGACGGCGCGGTGGAGACACAGTTCAGACCCAAACGCTTTCATCAAGACTTCTCCCTTTTTCTCTTTGCTCTCCTCCACCTCCACACTCTTGCCACCAACCCCTCCCTTCTCCGTTACTCCTCATCTCGCCCGCTGAGTCTTAACGCATTTGGTGTCACTTTCACAGTCTTTATTTGTCTCTGTACATCTGTCTTTTCAGTTGTTTTGTTGTTTCACATAAAATACGGCTGCTGAGAGAGAAACTGCGTGAATCAGCATGTGGATTGCATGCAAGCGTAAATCTGAGTTGTTTGATTCTTTGAGGGCAGATTGCAGATCTGAAATGCAGAGAAACATATCGTTCTCATGTCCCATCTGACGAAACTCCCAAAAACTCTGACAACTGGATACTGTTCATCTGCTTGCAAAACAGCAGCCCAGCATTTATACTTAAGCATGCTTTAAATTATTAATCAATTCTCCAGTTTGTCTAAATGCCAATCAACATTTTTCAGAAACCAAGATGATGACTATAAACAGCTTGTTTTTGCCAACCAGTGCATTTAAAACTAGAAAACTTATTCAAATTACAATCACAGTTAAGAGAGTAGGCCAAGATAGACCTACTCCTCAGTATTTGCTTTAAAACTTGTTTAAACCACTTGATTGTAAAACTTTGGATCGACTCGCCAGACATGTCTGATAACCACATTTTGGATTAAATAAGTCAAAATAGACCATCTCTTTGTATCTGCTTTAAATATTCCATGTTAAGAGATTTCTCCTTAAAATTGCAACAGAAGAGGAGATTAAATTATTACTAATGCACCCTGAGGGACAGTGAGAATAGGTTTGTGGTATTTAAAGATATTTTAAGCCATGTTTGGCCCCTTGGCTGTTGGCACACGCAACAAAAGCCACATGCAAAACATCGCAAATACACAGAAAAATCCAAGCAGACAACTACACTTTGATGCACAGTGCGCATGAGATGTTTCCAGCGGATTGCAGTGAGGACTCCCTCAGGAGCGTGGGAGAAATACACAGCCTCAGAGCGCGTAACTGTGTCAAGCACCTACTCCCACATGCAGCTCGTTGTTTCTAATAAAACCCTGATTCCTCTGCGAAATCGATATCTCCTAACAGCACACGCAGCGGTGCGCTATGCGCTGCACGGACATAACGCAATGCTCGCCATCGTGTCCAATAAACAAAGAGTTGGAAACAATATGCATTAAAAACACTGTTTTTCCAGGTCATGGAGGTTTCGTTAAGATCAACATAAAAAGGTTATAACTGGGTTAAAAAATGCGCTGCGTAAAAGTTCAACTAATGCATTCTCAGAAGTTAAATACGCGTTTCAACGTGTGGAGTGTAAGTGCACGTTTCTATAGGCTACACATTGAAATAACTGTCCTTTTTAATTACCAGTTGAAGTTATTGTCGGACTGGATTGGTCGAGGCTACCTGCGTGCCAACTGCTCGCCAAGCGGCTGTGCAATTTTACACTAAATATTACTATCAGATAAACGCCTGCACACAAAAACAGATTCCATGTTCCAAAACTACATGCTTTCTTCAACAAAACTGCCCGCTTACCTCTTTTTTTTGCAGCAGTGTGCTCAGCGATCCATGTCTGCAGCGCGTGTGTTGGTGGGAAGCGTCCCTGCCGTCATGTGGAGAAGCTGAACACATGCTCAGCAGCAGCTCAGGGGCCACTGACAACAACCCAGCTCAGAGGAGA
>JAQLOL010000012.1:25666958-25681339 GCA_029783665.1 Naso thynnoides | reverse complement strand
AAAATGTACACAATTAAAGAGAACACAGTAACAGAACAGCACAATGCCAAACTCATGAAGTAATTGCCTGTTTCTTTAAAATGTATACCATTGGCTGAGGCCTAGCTGCACATCAAGCTAATCAACAAAAGTGTATGAAAAAGTAAAACCATTGAGAATTATAAACTGTAAAGTATTCAGACTTGCCTCCAGTGTTCCTCAAGTTCCTCCACATGAGCTCCTCACTGCCTCAGCGCGAATCAGCAACACCTGCAACAGACTAATTAACCACGACAGTCCGCCATTTTGGCTCCTTTCCCATTAGCTCTCAAGCGTTTAAACAATAAGCTATCCAGCGAGGAAGTCGGCCCAACAGATATATTTGACGATTTACACATTGACGCCAAACTGTAAGCTAATATGTTGGATAGTTCAAAGTCAGTATTTTGCAGTTTGTGAGTGGAAGAGAGCAACGAGGACACCATGTGGACAAAAGACGAAGTGCCTCAGTTTAGACTCCAGCAGGTAGGAAACACCTTCAAAAAATTAAAATGATCAAAACCAAAATATAAATTAGCCACGACGGAGTAAGTTAAACTCCTGTTTACAAAAATGCACATTTTAATGCAACACAATGAAGCTCCTTATGTTGGCATATGAGAGGTAAAAGCCTTCACAGTTTTAAATGTCCTGATGTTACATTTTCTATGTGGGCTATGTATTTAATGACAAGGTTTAAATAGTGGGTACTGAATTGAGATGGTTAATCATCAAATACACTCCAGGAAAATAATAAGTTTTTTTTTTTCCTTTTTTACACTTGAACTGAACGTAAGGAGTCTAAGTTCTGAAAGACTTCAGTTGCCACCATCAGGCCTGTATTGTCTTTTATAGCTTTTAATGCATTAAGTATTTATTTGTTGTGCATTCATGTTTAAGCCACATTGTAATGTTGAATTTGGCAACTTCAAACACTGTTTGGTAGTTTATCTATCATAAGGCATCACATTTTATAAAATAATCTCACTTTTCTGAGTCATATTTCAAAGCTGCCAACTGTCAGTCAGATAAATGTAGTACAGTAAAAGAAATGCTATTAATTTAGAAATGCTGTGGAGTATAAGCACAAAGTAGAGTTTCACTGACGTATGCTTACTCTTAAATTGGGCATCACTTATGTAAATGGCCTTAAATACCTCTTGGGTGCGAGTTTATTTCCTGTTATATGTAGCAGAAATTCACTTGTCAAGGCAAATCTGTGAAACTACTCTAAACCCAAACAGAAAATTCTAAATAAAGACGGGACTGCACTCATTACATAAAACAGAGTAGCCTCCAGTGATAACTGCCTTGTTGTGACGATGTGTGGAGCTTTATTTTGTCCAAACTTTCTCTCTTCACTTCTGTGTGATTTTAATGTGGGGGAAAAGTTTAACTGCTGTTTATTAAATAGTTATCGCATGATTTCTAAAAAAGTAAATGTCTAGTTTCCTTTATGGTTTATTGGCTCTGATAACTACTGTAACACAAGTCTGATAAAAAAAAAAAAAAACTATTTGTGCATCTTTAAAATTGTTTTTTGTCGCTATATTCTCATTTCAAAATGTAAACATCCCTGTGCTTATTGATGCCAACCGGAGCTGTAATGCTAATGGCCAAATTATTGGTTAATTAACTGCATATTTGCAAAGGTTGGGGAGTTTTTGCATTCCCAAGTATTGACTCCATAGTGGCCTCACTGCGTACAGTGCAGATGTATCGAAATTTTCTGTATAAATTTCCTCTAATACTTGCGGTGCACTGGCTTTTACTTTCAGAGAAATGAAGTTTGAAATTACGCAAGACATAATTCCGGGTCATGACCAGTGTTAAACAGAACAAACTCTCATGTTAGCAGTTTATTTCACTCTGCTGCTTCACATTTCATGCTCACTGCAGGAGCACAGATGAATCATGCCACAGATATTAGTCTAATGTAGAGAATAATGCATCCGTCTTGAAATAGCTGCAACGTGTTTGCCAAATTTATCAAGTATTTGTGAACAAAGGTCTATAGAAAGGGTCTGTTCCTCTTTCAGAGGTCAATATCCTGCCCACGCCTTTGTCCTGTTATCACATATCAGAGCGTGCTGTGGGTGACGCAGGCTCATTTGGCTCCGAACCATTCATTTGTGCTTTATGGGTTGCTGATGCTTGTAATTATACTAAGCGTGTCTGATATCAGTGTAGAGTGCAATGAATTAGACTTGGGAAAAAAAATATGAGTATCATATTGGATTTAATTGAACAACCTTTTCTTTGAATTCAACATTACACATGCAAACACAAGACACAGATTTCGGAACGTGATCGCAGTTTCTGAGCCGTGTGTGAATCATCTTTGAGACAAAAGACCAGCTTCATCTTACATTTTGTTGGTGTTGCCTTTTTGGCTTTCTTTCTGGTTACTTCTGTTCCAGGAGTCAGTCCAGAGAGTATTTGGGTGCAGAATGACATACAAGTATAAAAGTAAAGCAGATAAAAGCTCTAAAAGGACAGATACTGACCCTAAAGACTGTTTTTAGCTTAACTAACATTGTTTCTAACCAGGTGCCAGAGCCACAGTGTAAGAAGTTAACTCTTCTGAAGTGAGATTTTGTCCACTGAGCTCCTGACAGATCCCAGGGGCCATGCTTTTTATTTCCTCTTGCCAATTCGCGCCATCAGTTCGGCATTGGCTGCTGCCTTGGTTCTCATGTCCTGGTTCTTGGCCAGGTCTATGAGGACGCTGAGGATGCTGGTGGGAACGTCAAGGGACAGGGCGAAGCGGGACCCCTGCTGGGCTCTCTTTGGCACCTGGGAGGCTGGACGGGGCGCTCGCGCTCGCCGGAGCACGGTGTGCTGTTCTGATCGGAGCAGTGAGTTCAACACATCGCTGCGGCTCATGATGTCGGCAGCCGACACGCCCCTCCGTGTGTCTTCATCGCTTTTGGCAAGAAGGGGACTGCTCCTCTGGCTCTGGACACACCAGGGCAGCAGCAGAGCCAGGCAGAAACACACACGCACACACTGCATGGTTGGGACTTTGTCTGCAGGGAGAGAAGAGCAGATCAGCCAGTGGCTCAAAATTACACAACTGTGACACTGCAAGGCTTCTTTCCGTGATGGCATGCATCAGGAATTTCTTTATTTGCAGTAATGAAACCAGTGAAGCCATCCTCACTTTTTTCCAATCCTATATCTCTCATGAAGTGAGGCAGATGATGCAAATAAGAAGAACTGTAAATAAGGGATTGCTTTACACTCCATTAATCAGAACTGAAACAGGTAAAATGCCATTCTTGCACAGCGCTCCTCACACTTAAAATCTGCAAAAGTCTTAAATTTATATCATTTATCAGCAGTTCAGCAGTTCAAAGGCCTCATTTCTGACCTTGTTTTCCTTGACTGCAAAGGTTTTCATCCAGAATTTTATTGATTTACTGTGTTCTTTAGTTTATTATCATCTTGCATTCTTGTTGTTTTATTTTAATTGCTAATGTTATCATCTGTTTACTTGTATTTACTCATCACTTTCTATTTTACCGACCTCATACTGTTATGCATTGTTGTGTTGTTTCTTGACACCATTGTAAATGAGGATTCTTCCTCAATAGTCTTTCGAGGTAAAATAAAGGTAAATAAATAAATAAAAATGTACATTTCAGTGTCTATAACAATGCACGGATGGAGATGATTAAATCTCTGTGCTGCAGAAAACACTGAATGAACTGAAACACTAAAATTAAGTGTTCTGTTGAGAATTTTACTCCCGCAGATGATTTGTCCACCGAATAAACAATCTAGGATTTTATCCAACGTTCTAATAAATCGTGCAATATTTACAGGCAAACATTATCTAGTATCATAATCCCAGTCAATACTTACTTTGCCACCACTGTGAAGAGTAAGTAACTTGGAAAAAAAGGCACTTCTTGCTGTGGTCTAAAGCAGGGCTTTAGTAATGAGCTCGACTTTGACCCTCAGATATCCTGTGATTTTGTATCTTGTCTCCCAGCCGCTGCTTCTTCTTCTTCTTCTTCAGCTACTGGAGGAGTGACCTGTGTGGCACGCAGTCAAATACTCAACTGGACCCGAGCCTGCTCATTCACGACTCCGTCTTCATCCACGTCGGTCTTTGCTGTGGCACTGCCCCTTCCGCTCTCTGTTTATCTTTCACATCTCCACACCCCATCTCTCTCTCTTCATTTCATCTCATTTCCTCTACACTCAACGCCATCTTGCTCCCTCTAAAAATAACACATTGTTAATCACAATAGTTTGCCTGTAATGAATTGGATAGTTGCCCCGTCTGCAGTCAAAGCACAACTGGAAAAAAAAAAAAAATGCACACATCTCACTTTCTTATCACAGAGTTATCATGTTGATGTGTTAGTCATCCATTCAGACTGATTGACCATAGTCTTATCACTGCTCTGTGGCATTTTGTCACCTCCTAGTTTGACGACAGACAAATCCTCAGGAACGAAAACAACCAGCCTGCATCACAAACTCTGCTTTTCTTATATTCTTATATATGAAATACATAAAAGGAACTTCAGATTTGCTCAATGGGTTCCGTTTTAAAGTGACTGGCTTAGAAACAGTAGCAACAACGAGCTCTTTCTGCCAATGCTGTCAACTTCTCAGACATGATTTTGTGTCGATGACATCCACCGCGGCTGGGCACATGACTCCTTGTGTGACATTTTGAAATGTTGTCCAGGTATGACAAGGAAAGATGCAATAACAGAGCTGGACGCTGTGTGTTGTCGCCACTTTAGGGAACATAGTGTACAAGACTCTTTCTTTACAAATCTTTCTATTTACAGAACACAGAGGAGGGGTGTGTTGGGAGGTTAGGGGAGCTATCGGAGAGGAAGCCCTCTGGAGAACAACAAGGAGGAAGAGCCTGTCAGGCCCAGGATGGGGGGAGGAGCAGACAAAGCCTACCTCGTTTCCTGAGTCACCTCCAGTCCAGCCCATCAAGGAACTTATCCTCATCTGACTAATGATATGAATATAGCAAGTACAGCCTGATTACAATAGTTCAGCCCTCAGGGATCCATTGAATTATGAGCCGTCTCAGTTAACCTCAGATAAACAAACATGGGTCACATAGATGTCATAAGGCAGCAGAGATGTCCCATGGTATACCAGTGATATACAGCATGACGCAGGGCTGCACATGAAGCTACGATGATGTCATCTCAGTGACTCAAGATACAACATATACATCGCAGCAGGTCCTGGTTTGTCACTAATATTGCCTAATGGCGTGGCTTCTTGGTGCAAAACGTATTCACTAGCACGAACCACACCGCAACAATGTCGTTCAAATGTTCAATGACTTTGGGAGATATTGAATTATCTGGTCTGGGGGGGTGGTTTGGTGGTCGAGCAAGAGGAGACTCAGTGTGGGGGTTCTGTCTCAGCTGTACTCCACCAGAGCTGGACGCTTAGCCCCAGGCAGAACCCAGAGTGAGATGAAGGAAAGGTATACAATGGATTGAGTCGGTAGGGATGAGGTTAGGATGGGAGGATTACGGTAGGGATGAAGGGACGGTTGGGTAAGGATGAGGAAGGAAGAAGACAAGGGTAAGGGAGGGTGGGTTGAGAAATCTGAGACAAATGGGGCAAGGCGGGTGTTTGACGGGTAATTAGGGATGTAGTTGAGGCGTGGTTCTAACTCGTTAACTACACATGCATCAAAGAGCGTCTCATTACAATTAATTTGATCAGTGACATCATTGCAGTTGTGCACACTGGCACTTGCTAAACAGTTTGATTCTAAAACACTTTGTAGCATCAAGTGTACAAAGACAATAGCGAGCGCTGAGAACACACTTCTCAGTTAGAAAATGTGAGTGGGAGACGCGCAATTAGGACACGACCCGAAACTGCATCTCAAACCATCGATCTGTGGCTCCGTAACTGGGGTCCATGAAGGTGATCCAGGGGGTCCCCAACATAAACAACCATTAATCACCTCAATTCCATTTTGACAGAATGAAACATCTTGAAGTATCACACAAAATCTTATCAAATTGGTACCTGTGATCTAATTTGAATCAATTCTGGGGTCCTTGAGGTGAAAGAGTAAAAGCAGTAATCACAGAATCAAATATAGAGGAGCCTTGTAATTAATGCTTTGTTTATTTTGCAATTCTGAATTTACATTTTATTGTGTAATGTGACTTCAGATCACATTTTCCTTAAAACACAAGTGTAAAAAGTATCTAAAAATGCACAATAAATTGTGGCGTGTACATAAGAGTGAGACAAACCACACTGGGCCAGTGTTTTCCAGTAATTTTATTTCTTCGGAATGAGAGCTCCTGTTATGTACAATAAAGACAGAAACAAATCGTACAGAGATTATAAATATACTTTCGCTCCAAACCAGTGGTTTTTAGTACCAGCTGTACAAGTGTCAAGTGGGTGATAATTTACTGTTCCAAGTCTACCCTCCTTCCCCTCGCTTTTTCACAACAGTACCAGATAATGAGAACCTTTGTACATACCACAATCAAGAGTTAGCAGTTGTGTAATTTCAACACTCACAATGGTCAAACTTCTTGCCCTCTCATGGGCTACTAACAGGGATCAATGGACGGGAAAATAAAGGAAGGTGGGGAGAGGAGAGAGGATGGATGGCTGCACTGTGAAGTTCAAGTGTGTACAGTCCCAAGGTGTTGACTCTGGCAGCGATGACAGGAGGAAAGCGGGATGAGGTTGAGGAAGAAAATGAGGCGCAAACATGGGACACTTGGAGCAACAAAACAACTCATCTTAAAACCTCAGCCAGTACATGGCACTGCGCACTCTGTTGTAGTCGGGTAGCTGCTCGACGGGGCCTGGTGGAGAGAGTCAGGAAGAACAGATTAAAGAAAATTACTACAGCGTGGGCCCTGCTACAGCCGCAAAAGAACTAAAAGCAAACACAACTCACCGACAGCTGCCACAGCAGGACACTTATCGTAGATATACTTCGAGCAGATGTCACGCACCACCTTGGGGGTCACGGCCTACATGGAGAGATGTGAAAAGAAGTCAGAACTTTAACCCTCAAGACAGACGAGAGTCTTCAGCACTTTTAGCGGTTTTGGAAAGGCAGATTCTTGCAATTGTTTTTTTAATTTTCAACTGCACAACTTTTCCAAAGCAGAACTCTACTTCAGAGTGTCAACTCACATCGATCCGAGCGTCCCACTCTGCCAGAGGAATACGTCGTCCGTAGTTCAGAATGTGTCTTCCGATGTCATCACAAATTGGTGTCGTTCCTATAAGACAAACGGTTGTGTTGACTTCTGATGTGGAGGAGACGGTATGTGTGTTTGTTAATACATGACAGATGGCACGTACCATTGAGCTGTCCAACCAAGCTGGCTTTCAGAGCGTTCTTGCCTCTGGCTACATCACTTTCAGTCACTGAGGTACACAGGTTCATCCTAAAGGAAGCAGAAAGTGGAAGAAATAAGATGAGGTATGTGACTTGTCCTGTAATTAAAAATTACACAATACAGTTATGACAGTATTGTTTTTTGTGTGTGCCTTAGTGTTAACGCTGGAGTTATTACTCACCAGGCATTCTGGGACCAGTGCATCATGTCTTCGATGTAGTGCTTATCAGTCACAAAGTAAATACCCAGCAGTCCAGTGTCGCTGTAGGAGGAGTGGAAGGCCTGGAAGCTGTGACACAGCTTCTCCTCCACTGCCAGGCGAGCCAGGCGGCTGCTCAGGTGCTACAGGTGAGAGGAGGAAATGTATGCTGAACATTTACGGATCTCAGTCAAAGTGGCATTATACACACCAGCAACAGGTTAAAATATCTGTTGTGTTAGAATAACCTGCTCTGAGTGAATTATAGCAATACAACAACGGTGTCAGCAGAAAAACAGGAATATTGTAAAATAAAAACTGACTTATGGTTCTGTGTGTTTTGCAAGAACAGGAATGTTTTAAACAGAATATTTTTTATAAAGAGAACATTTTGGCTTTGCTTTCAAGTTAAAATAAGGTATGTTAAACAGCTAAATATTTAAAATAGCTTTTTTTATCCAGGGATGGGCACTCCATAACTTTTTAGCGGCTTCCGTGTATTTCAGGTTTTGTTCCTCCCAACAGGCCCAGAGACAGGGGTGAGACCTCTGACTCAGGCTGTCAGAGAGGATCGTAGTCTACCCCTCAATTATGGCCACTAAAGACATTAAAAACCTCAAGTGGGCAAAGCTTAAAGGGGATACTGCTGAACCACTGAGACAAATTCAGTTTTGGAGGTATTAGCAACAGCTGGCTGTTTCATGCTTGTTGTCTTAACTGCATAAATGAAAACACATTTCACCAACCTTTCCGCCACCATACGTGAGGTCAAAGCTGCCGATGACAGAGTTGGCAACCATGAGCGGCACGATGTCTGGGCTGGCAGCACTTGCCCCCTCCACAGCGATGGCGATGTGTGCCAGCGGCAAAGCATCATCACGCATACGGATCTGAAGGGAGGCAGGACAGGAACATTTGGAAAATGAATCTCTGAAGACTTCCTGCCACACTGGCTGGCAAATGTATCAAAATAGTCACGAAAAAAAAGTCTCTCTCATGTTTAAGGGTCATTAATGGGAGCACTGCGTCACTCCTTCTGTCTGTGCTGGTGACATTCAACGCACAGGGAAGACAAATTTATGTTGCATTCAGTGCACTTTGTACACTCTGAAATCCACATATGGGTGCAGACACAGGCTTTGTGGTGGATTCAAGTGCACCTCGTAAATTCAGAATTGGTATCATAAGTGAAACATCCCAAACTGAATCAATATTGATTTGAATTAAATCAAACTGAGGAAAATCAGTGGCGATTCTCAATCTCAGGAAAAGATCAATAAAAAGAAAAATTTACTGTGACGGTGATGATATTATGTTTACCCAGGCTCTGTCCTCTGTCACTGGCCAGAATCACATCAAATGCATCTTATGCATCAATATCAAATGACCCTGAGGGCCCAGACACACTTTTCCCATCACATCGCCGTTACTGTTCTGTCAACTCTGAACAAAACCTGCCACACAGAACCAATCACGCCACATGCAGCACAGAGCGCGACAGGAGAACATATTCAACATGCGTGAGTACAGCCTGCTTGTGAGAAAAATGAGGGAGGCCGATGTAATACAACAGACATTCAATAATAGCCACTCCCACTGCCACGTCCCATTTTTGCCACTTGGCCTGAACAGTTAACCAGCTGTCCGTTCGCTCATGACCAGCCTTTTTGCTAAATCTTGTACCAATCAGTGTATCCATTTGAAAATGATGTGCCTTTTTGCAATAGCCCACTCCTATTGTCACGACCCCTTTTAGCCAACTGGCGTGAACACAAACACACACCGTCACACACCCTTGAACTCCATGCCA
This sequence comes from Naso thynnoides, assembly GCA_029783665.1. Lineage (NCBI taxonomy): Eukaryota > Metazoa > Chordata > Actinopteri > Acanthuriformes > Acanthuridae > Naso > Naso thynnoides. Next base: position 25,671,930 of record JAQLOL010000012.1, on the reverse strand, counting down.
AATTTCAGCCTCCTAGGGCTTTTATGGACCAACTGACCGCCCTGCCAACCCATAAAACAGCTGGTCACAGTGAAAATTACCCCAGCAACAAATTCTCAACACATCTCACCTCGCTGCCTGTGAATCTGCAGGGTGACAACACTGGGATGGCATCTCCCTCATACTCAAAAGACACTCCGCTGAAATGAGTTTTGGCCAAACCAACCAGCTCCTCGTGGTTCACACCTGTGAAGGAAACTCATCTGATGAACAATCGTTCCAGAGAAAAACTCAGAGCATGCCAGCACGCCTCATCAAGTCATCAGAGTGTGTGTGGGATACAGGAAACCTACCTCCAGCAGCAGCCAGTACCATGCGAGGGGCTTTGTAGTGGCTGTTGACGTAATCCACAAGGTCCTGGCGAGTCAGAGTCCTGAAGGAGTCAAACGTAACATTAACAGTAACTGACACAATAGTGCAGAATTTAATATCATTATTAAATATTGTACAAGTAACAGTGAAGTCCCCATGTTTTTTGACGCCGAGAAACGGGAAAGAATATTATAATCAGCTGATGGCCAATAGCTGCGTCTAGTTTACTAGGTAAAGAAGTAACGTTAACGTTCCCTGGACACTGGAAAAAATGAACATTTAAAAAGACTGAAACAAAGATGGACATAATGTTAGAGTATACGAGAGTCAAGTGAAGTTGCTGTTGGCAACTGCAGAGGAACTAAAGTTATACAATGACACTGTGAGTTGTGAGCGCCTAAGAGAGCAGCTGTCAAAGTTACTGGCCAATGCAGACAATGTCCCAGAAGTACTAGAAGAAACTGAAGAGGATATACTGATGGACAAACTGGAAGCAGACATCGTAAAACAGTGGATTACCATGATGACATTAAAATAAAAACTTAATAATTAAATTAAATTACGACTACCTAGTCTAAAACATTTAATCCTTCATGTGGCGGACAGTCCTCAAATTTACTCGCCAAATGGAAAATCTAACCACATTTAGCGCTTGGCAGGTGTTAATTTCGGACCCTGTTTTGAAGCCATGATTAAAACCACTGGACTGTTTTTCCAGCAGTGAGTCTTCAACCGAAGCAATTAAGAGATTGTGACCAATGTTTGAACGGATGTGCATAAGTATGCAGTTGCTCTTGCCTGGCATTGTTGGACGGTCCCAGCACACTGTGCCCCAGAGGTGTGCCCTGGAAGGCTGTGGCATGCAGCAGGTCCAGGCAGACATCCTGAAGGTTGCCCTCGACTTCCTCTAGTTCACGCAGCACCACACTCCTCTGCTGCTCGATCTCTGCCTCATTCAGGGAGCAACTTTGCACCACCTCTGACAGCAGCTCCACGGCTGAGGAAACAGTAGAAACCTGGTTATTGACAACTAAGAGAGAAATGCTCACACTTTGTGCAAAGACAAAGTCAAGATTTCACATGCTGTAAGGCTGCATTCAGCCCAAATAAGGTGATCCTGTAAAAAAAAACAACACAAAATGCAGTTTTTCTAATTCATTTGAATGAGGCTCGTCTATTTTAGCTGCATTTTTTGCAGGCAACCAGCTCAACTTTAGGAGAAACAGCAGCCAATCACATAAAGAGGTCGCCTCCCAGCGATAGATTGCTACCCTTGGATTGGGGGAGGGACAGAGCACACGACTTGACTGTGGTGTTCACCAGATCACCCGATTTGGTCTGAATACAGCCTAACTGGAATTCAGAAATGTGTTCAGCAGTTTATTCTCAACGGCTTCATCTTGTGACCAAGAATGTTTTACAACAATGTGTCTGAAATCCGGTCATTAATAAAATTAGAGGATAATCGGCTTAGTAACTTCTTCTACGCGGGTCATCTTACCTTTGGGCAGATCTTTGGCCAGGGTCTTCATGTAGTATGCAGTGTGCTCCCTGGAGGTGTAGGCACTCAGGTGAGCACCCATAGACTCCACCTGCTGCTCCAGGGCTGTTTGAGGGTGCTTCTTTGTTCCCTGTCGGGAGGGAAGAAAGGGTAAGCAAGTGGGTAACACAATACTCAGTCCTTCTGATGTTGTCATGCCGCAACACAGACAGGTAAGATGAATCACGCTTGCTGGTAAACATAAACAATGTAGATTTCAAATTTGAAAGAAAAATCAGCCTGTATACTTAGAATGGAAATGTTTGCTAGACCTCAAGAATGCACATCGTGTGTGATAGAGTAATAATGACTATTAACTGTTTACAGGTAAAGTTTACAGGATACTTTTGGGGTCATGTGGTCTACCTTGAAAGCCATGTGCTCCAGGAAGAAGCCCGCTCCATTGTTCTTCTCACTCTCATAGCGACTGCCAGCGCTGATCCACAATCCCACCTATGATAGGGAGGAGATATGGGAGGAATGGGAGAAATGTTAAACTTCAGTTCATTTACCACATACCATTTGTTAATGGTGAAATGGCGTATCTGTAAAGTTCTACGATAAATGGACCATTTGTTCTTACTGTGCATGTAGGGTGTCCAGTCTCCTCAGATGCAACCCTCAAACCATTGTCCAGGGCAGTGAGGCGAGTTTCAGGAGCTCCCACCAGACTCTGGGCATAGCTGACGGAGGCCTGTCCGCGCCTCAGAGACAGCAGGATGGGCTAAACGGGTAAAGACACCAAGAGTCCATTTAAAAATGCTGTGAGAACAGGAACCTTCCCCAATAAAACGGCAGCTTCAGAGACGTTACTGCAGACGTCTGTTCACATTAGCTGTGGCTTACTGACCGGTTCATCTGCTTGTTGTCATTCTTACCCAGCTCACATTTTTTTCAGGTCCCATTTGTCTGTCAGTCAGAGGCGTATTCAAAATGTACAAAATATGGTTTTCAGTGAGCTGTTTTAAAAAGCATTAAGTCAGCAGCACAAGTGCACCTTGATTGCCTGTAAGTGTGTTATACTGTGATGCCTTTTTCATTTCTTTGTGTCATAACAATAACATGTTTTTTTTTCATTAACAACTATTATTGTGAATATTTATGAAACATCTTTATTACCATATTTATTTATTTTGACTATCAGATTGTGAACCTATCACGAGGTGTATGTGTGTTCCCAATCAGTCTGATTATGGTATTCATTTATTTTTTAAATATTATTTCGGGCCATCTAAATAGAACATCGTGTTTTGTACGGCCCTAATGCTCAATATAATTGAATCATGATATAATATGGTATTTTCATGTTTTTCCTTTGTATTGTTATAAAATTCTGTTTATTGTTCTCTATTCGCTTTTGTATAGACCCCATTGATAAATGTCTCTTTATTTTGGAAGAAATAAATAATAATTGATCACACACACAAATAAAAGATAAAAAAAATAAAGGAGTGCACACCCTTTTTCAGAAGCTTTTGTTCTCTGTTGTCTGAGACCAGAGTGAAGAAACAGAGGCAAGCTGATCCAATGTCTGTCAGACTGTGTGAACATTTTGAATATGACTTTTAATTAAAAAACGATAACCAGAAGAAAATACCAGTAAAAATCAGTTCAGTTTAGATATAAAAACATGAAAAATTGTACAGTTAATACAGCATGCCTTGTCCTACAAGGTTACACAACGTTCTTCTTCTGCTGTCAAGTTTCAGATGGTTCTTATCCATTTATTTTTCTTCTTCCTGCCTCTTGGTGCAGCTGTAGACTAGAAAACGTTTTACAGAGATTTATTGGGTTATAACTACATCTGGAGACACAGCAAAGCTAACACAAAAGTAGACGTCGATCACAATCGAATATCTGTGTCACGGCGCATTTAACACGTCAGCGTTGGAATAGGTATCAAAATATATTTTTTACAAACATCCTCACAGTTATCAAAGTGTAAGACTGTCACTGTCATATGTCTATCCACACTCACCGCTAACGCTGCTAGCATAGGGCAAGTGAGGACAAGTGAAATACGAGATATGTTACAGCTGGTGACCTTGTAAATGAGCAAAGAATATAAAAGACTGGCCTCTTGATCTGAAAAACATGTAAGTAAAGCGGACCTTACACTTTAAATGGCTGCTACAAGACGTACATCCTTAATCCAAATGTGACCTTGCATTCACTGCAGCTAACTAACGTTCATGCTAACCGGTGACATAAAGGCTTCCCCCGGTCTGTGCTGCGGCCAGCCCTGTTAGCTAGTTAGCATGTTAGCTGTAAATTTGCTTCGATTCCTTCCATCGTTTCGCCAGAATAATAACAGCCCCGCTTAGACATTTTATAATACAGAAACCACGTATCCATCGGCTTTCAATCGGCACTCACCCTGCGGTTTTTCGCGAGGCCTCGACCGATGGTGCTCCCGAATCGGCACACACACGCCGCCATTTCTCAGTACGGAAACAGAAGGTTGGAGGTGTCCCGAGCGTTTCCGTGTGTCGCTTCTTCTTCTTTGCCGTCAAATCAACATGCACTACCTCTTCACTTGGCTGTTACCGCCACCCAACGTTCACTCTGTATGAGCTCGATGGATGAGGTTCCCAATCACCCAACCAGTCGTGGCGTTTTTGTTGAATATTTACCTACACATCGCTTTTTGTTTTTTTTTTAATCTATTCTGTTCCTCCGTTTTTTTCTTTTTGTTTCATTGAAATGTTTTTAAAACGTTTACTGTCTATATCAGGGTTCTTTCCTGCATCACTGACTGTTTTGCAGGCTAATTTGATATTTGATTCATCTGAAGGACTACTCCACTGTGACCCAAACTTAATTATTATTTTAATTGTATCCGAATTCATCGTGTTTTCTGTTCTTCCTGCTTTATTTTAAAGAAAAATTCCATGGGTTCCATGTGATTAGATACGTCATTTGTGTGAAGTCCATCTTGAATTTCTTGTCTTATAAATCTAATCTCACACGTTATCCTTTTGCATTATATTACATACATACACAGCGAGTTCTTGACTGACTCTCACATAAACAATTTCCGTTGTGTCTAATTCTCAAACCACAATGCCTTGCCATTACTAC
>JAQLOL010000012.1:25633087-25654820 GCA_029783665.1 Naso thynnoides | reverse complement strand
GCCAAGTGCCTACTCCCCCCAAAACAACAAAAAAAAAAGTACACGCTCGTCTGATGGACTTGTCATGGAACTAGATTTTCAACTCTCAGTTCTTCGCTAATTGAAAACCAGCAGGCTGCATATTAATGTGATACACACATGCACCTTTACCTAAACCCTTCAATTCGGACCCCTGCTCAGGAAGGAGTTCTTTAAGTTTGAGTGAGGTAAAGTGAAACCATGGTAACAAGTGTTCCCAAGAGTGAAACAAATTCAAGCCACAACACAAATGAGTAAAATGGGGGGGGGGGCAGTGTTTCCTCTGTTCATGCAGCAGTGGCGGGCTGTGAAAGTAAGAAAATTACCACCACTGCTAAAGAAACTTAGATTTAAAAAAAAAAAAACAACCCAAAAAAACATTAGTTTTCTAACTTTACTCAACACAAACATGTATATAGATAATGCTTCATTTTACCACTTAAAGTTTCCAAATAAAAGCAGTTAGAACCAAAACTGGGTGTGAAAGCAGCAATATACATGGAACCATAAATGAATTAGCCCAGTCCACCACCGCCATGAAAAAGTACATGGGGGAAACACTGTGAAGTAATAAGCATCATACAAGTAAATTCTTTAATGGTTCCTTTGGGTGTTCTTTGGGCTAGGAAACTCGTATTTTATAGAAAATGTGTGTTTCGTATACATAGGAGGTGAGTGCAGCATGTTTGTATGTGTAGTATACTCTATGAGTGGGATGCTGCCTGTATGTTGGGCATTAGGAATTAACACAGTGGGCCATTGGAAAGGGGATATATAGACAAGGCAAGACAGGGTAGTGAGGGTGGTGACAACCCCCTTAAGATCTTCAGCGTCCTCAGCAGCTGCAGGTTTCCGCTGATGGCTTGGCGCGCTCGTTCCTGTCCAGCTTTATCGGCTCAGGGAACTCGTTGTACAGCTCCACTTCGGTCTCCTGAAACCAGACAATAAAGTCCAGTGAGCGCCTGGCTCTGCATCTACCAGCTTTTGCTGAAACAGATACTGAAAAATCTTCTTTTTTTTTTTCAACATTGAAATGAGTGAGTAAGCAATCCGCTTACCTGTTTAAGGGCGTTGCGTGCAATAGTCTGGAAGGCCTGCTCCACATTAATTGCCTCCTTGGCGCTGGTTTCAAAGTATGGGATGTTGTTCTTGCTCAGACACCAAGCCTGTGCTCGCTTGGTTGTTACCTGAACCACAAAGGAGCTGATTAGACACATCAGATACAAGACACGGACTGCTCAATCTTAGTTAGCTATTTTTACAATTGTACTGTTACTCTAAAGTCGAAACATAAATTTAAAGCAATATGCCAACTTTTCCCCCTTTTTGTTGTTTGCCTCCCTCCTGAGCTCCAGACAAGAAGAAAGATACCACTCTTCTGACTGTGCATGCAGTAACGAGGAGACGAGTAGAGCTTGTTCATTGGCAATTAGCTGAGCCCAAATACTGGTTGCCAATGGGAAATGCAAACCTGCCTCCGCCTTAAGTCACCAGGTAAAGTTTCCAACAACTTTTAACGGTCCTGTGTAGTTGTTGTGACTTGTTCAGTTACCATGTTATGTTATTTTTAGACTCAGATTAGCACTTTATGTAGTACTTTACGTATTTCTTCTTCTTCTGTTAACTTGGCATATGTGCCCTGTGGTTTACTTCTGGTGCGTATTTAATTCTAATTTCTATTCGAAGTGCTACTCTGAGTCTAAAAATAACATAACATGGTAAATTAACAAGGCACAACAAGCATACTGGACCATTTAGAGTTGTTGGGGAGTTTATCTGATGACTTTAGGTGGAGGCAGGCTAGCACTTCCCATTGACTACCAGTGTTTAAGCTAAGCTAATCAGTGATGGGCAAGCTCTGCCAGTCTCTTCCTTGTTACTGTGCGCAAAGTCGAAAGAATGGTATCTATGTGCTCTGTCTGGAACTCCGGAGGAAAGCAGATGACAAAAAGAAAAAAAAGTTGGCGTATCCCTTAAAGGCTTCAAGAATTAACAACCACAACTGTTAGTGTACTTAGAAATATAACAAAAACAATTGGTGCACATTACACTAACACTAGCAGACAGTGGTGTGATTAACTGGACCCACCTGTCTGTTCTCCAAGTCGATCTTGTTGCCCAGCACCACGAAGGGGAAATTCTCCGGATCTCGAGGGCTGGCCTGGATCAAGAACTCGTCCCTCCAGCTGTCTAGAGTCTTAAAGGTGTTTGGGGCTGTCACGTCAAACACCAGGACGCAGCAGTCTGCTCCGCGGTAGAACGCTACGCCTAAGGACTGGAACCTCTCCTGACCTGCTGTGTCCCAAATCTGAGAACAGAGGGGACAGTGTGTGTTCACATGCACAGAATAATCTGATTACCGCAAATAACGAGATTAAGGTAATACTTTGACTGTAGTGTTGACATGGATCACATTAAAGTGATCTCCCTAATGTGTTTTGGTTTTGTTTATGAGAATTCTTCAGTATCATTTGGTACCATATAAAAAAACATCTTTGAAGCCAGTTCATTATATCTCCTTGTTGCATCTGTGTAAGAATTTTAGCCTTAACTCAACTAATAAATAGTTGACACTAGTAAGTTATTATGAATGAATAACTTATGAAATGCATTGACGGACCCATCTTTCTCCATAGTTTTCATAAAAACTGTATTTAAAAAAAAAAAATCACTTCTTTTTTTTTTAAACATCATTGGTCCTTAGTCAGTTTTTCAGGGTTTAAATAAATACCATTGTCATAAATTGACTACAGTAATTAGAATATACATCTCAAGGTAAAATCCACAAATGTTTTCCCCTAGGGGATATATTCATTTTACAGTGAAAATATTAACAACATTCAGTAAACATGATGAAAAAACTGCTTTTACATTCCAGTAATTGACAGAAATAGTGCATTTTCACTTTAGTACGCCAAAAAATCCTGTGTTTGTGTGGGCGATAATTCAGCATTTTTTAAAAAGATTACTGCTAAAAAACTTTTAACACTGTATTATACTCTGTGATTGTGTTTGCTAATGTAATGGCATTTCAATGATAGAGGTAACTGGGACATTCTTGTGTTTTTTCACAGGGATGTTCAGAAAATATGTTTTAATACTATGTTTTGCAATATTGTATTTATTCTCAAAGGCACTGTTTAGATATTTAATTAATAGTATACCTGCAAAGATAGGAATAGGAAAACTTTATTGTCCACAGTGTGGACATTTGTCTTTGGTTTCACCATAGAACACGTCTCATGAAAACCATACATATATCATAAAAAAGTCTAAAACCATGCATAAGACAATGCATCGTCTCTGTATGCATAAAAAGTTTGTCTCACAAAATGGCAATATGTTGTCTTAGCATACACATTCATTTAAAATATTATCCACAATACAAATTTACTCGACACACATCTCACACCAACCAACTGTGCAAAAAACCGCGGAACAAAAACTGCAGCAAGGCCAGGAACACCACTCTGTCCTAATATACCTCATCCTGGTTTCATTCATTGCCTTCATAGCACTTAGGAGAAAGGATTTCCTATGGACATTCCTATCTGCCTTTGGTAATCTATTACACCCACCTGACGGTAAAAGTTCAAATTCACTGTACACTGTAGATTCACGGCGGTGATTCAATTTGTTTTTTTTTTTTATAAAACCCTTTCCCGTATTGCACAGAAAGTATCGCTATGATTCTGATTGCTTAAAATAGCAATTTTTTAAACTCAGGTTTAATCAATATTGTGACGTGTTCTTCATACTATGACAGTATGCCTAAAATTAAATGGAAAAAAATCATGTCACCAGATTCTAACCAATACACAGTACCTGCATTGTGACAAGTCTGTCATCCACCATGACTTCTTTCGTCAGGAAATCAGCCCCTATTGTGGCTTTGTATTGATTACTGAACTTCTTATTCACATACTGGTTCATCAACGAGGTCTTGCCAACTCTAGGAAAAAAAAAATTATCACAGAACAACATTCAGCGAACATGGTGGGCAGAAAAAAGGTTCTCTTATTGGAGAGAGCATATTATCATAAGGATAGATTCAATACCCTGAAGCATTTTCTTACTATCAGCCATTAGGCTTCACATCACTCACCCAGAGTCTCCAAGGATGATGACTTTGAGTAGTACTTTCTTCCTTGATGTCATTGTCCCACAGCTGTCAAGACAGAAAAGTAGATTAAGGGGGGAATGAAACTCCAAACAGGTGCAGACCAACGCGAGAGTTGCTTTAAAAAAATGGATATGGCCATGCCTGACTGATAACCCTTCTGAGATGGGCCAACAGGTCTCTCTGAAAGATGATAAGGTCCATGCTCGCCTCTAAATATATTACAAAGAAATGGGCCAGCTTCTAGGAATGAAACCAAGAGCAATGTTTTTAATGCTCGAGTTTCCTTCATTTCAACACCAAAGAAAAAATACAGTGAGAGGGGTAAAACAATCTGCCGCACAGCATTTACCATGAGGCTGTAAATGTGTTTGGTAAAAGAATATACTGCATTTTTTGTGACTGCCCCTTTCTTTTTTTTCCTTGCAAAATATGTTGAACATTGCAGAGCTGGGTTGTTGAGCTCAATTTTTATCAATGCAGCTGGTTGTTTTTAATGCACTGAAAAGCACCGATTTCATGATATTAAACGCTGCTGACAAACCATTCAATTGAAAAAAAAAAAAAAAGCATTGTTTCAGTCCCAACATTACAATTAATTGAAAGAAGAAACATCCCGCTATTCCAGAGCATACAAAATGAAACCATGAATTGTTCTAATCAATAAATGCCTGAAGTACATGATGATCACTTGGAAGCAGTAGATGTACAGACTAGTTTGAACTGAAATCCACAGCTGATCCAACATTCTCATCAAGACAGATCACCAAGCACTGCTAACCTTGGCTGAGAGTGCTTTGTAATCATAAACCATTTCATACAGCCGTATTGACCAAAGTCCAAACTTTATTACCAGTGCTTTAAATTATTATTCCACTACTTGAAGGGAGCATAAAAAAAAAAGATTTTATCCACGTACGCTTCATGGCTACAGCCACTTAGGAGAATGTAAAGCCACGGCTTGAATTCATATTAGTGCTGTTCTGAGGCAAAACTAGCATAGAGCTGCGGCTCTCATAATCTGCACCCCATGACACTGTGTCAGGGACTGATCACATGGTTTTAAAACACAGGACTAACGGAACCATGACTTGGCAAGCATGATTAGCACAGCAAGTGCTGTATTAAATACGTTGCACGTACGGGTGTAATCCACATGATCGACCTATCCTATCGATACACTTGGGTGTAAATATTTCCACTTGATAAACCGAAGAGGAATCATTCGTCAACATTTACCCCAACGATCACTGAGGAATCAAACACACTTGCAAAAGGGTTAACTGTTAGCAAGGTACACTAAACATTACATTTGGAGATCTAATGCTAGTAAGCTAATTAGGCAAATGTCTTCATCATTTAACCAAGGTTGGCAAACAGTTTTATCATCATAATACAAACATCCTTTTCAAAACAACCAGATGTCTTAGATAGCATGTCCACAAACAATTGCTTGCTGTGTCAGTAACACTTCTTAAATAAAGCTAACGTTTAGTTAGCTAGGTTTCTTGACAAATGTCAAGCATAATTGTCAAAACTCATATTCTTAACATAAATCATAAGTAAAAACACTGGCTAAAGTCCCCACAAACCAACCTGGGCGATGATCCAGGGGTAAAAAATATAGATATATATCAAAAGTGGACTTTTCCTCCGCCTCAGTTGGAAGCGTTAGCTAACGCACAGGCTAGCTAACGGGCTAACAGCTCCTGTAAATGTCTGCCGTAAAAAAAACAACACGTTTAGAGCGTCGACAGCTAATTAATGTCCAATAGCTAGCCTTGAAGCTAACTCTACTTATTAGAATCAGCACTGCCACTTCTGATATATATCTCCCTTCGTGTAAAAGAAGCGAATTGGTACAATGGTCTGTATCGTCTGGTTCCCGTTGACGCTGGTTTTTCCTGTCAAGCTAACTTGCTAGCTGCTAGCCGAGCAACGTTCACTTCCTCCAAAACAAGCCCTGTCGGTGAGGGCTGACGTCACGCGATAGACACGCCTTGTTCCACAGGACCTGACAAGTCACAACAACACAAATGTGATAAAAACGTTATAAGGGGTCAAGATCTAATAAAGTCTCTCTAGCAGATATGATCATTCAGCATTTATAGGTCCATACTGCTCAGAATTCCAATGGCTAAATTATTGCTCAGCTTACCCATTAACATTTACAGGCCTACTGCGTCACTTTAGCAATAAAAATCTATAAATCTGATGATTCACACTATATCTGGCAAGATAGAGACACTGAGGGCAGATTTAATAAAATTGATCTTTACTGTGGACAAATTTAGTAAATCTGTTGTTTTGTGGAGTTACGTAAAACCACACAGTGATTAGTTCTTGGTAGTTTGTTTTACTAATTCTAACCTATCCATGTATTTTTAGTGATTACTGTTGTCACTCTTTGTTAGAGTATACAGCTAGGGACTGGGGACACATCCCCCTCCAAAATACAGAAGAGGGAAATCCGACCACTGCAAAAATTGTAATCCATTGATACAGGTTCATATGGAGGAGTATTAGCGTCATGGATAAGAAAAAAAATCTGCGGTGGATGAATTTTTTTTTACATTATGCACTTTGAGGGGGAAAAAAGTCAATATTTTGTAAAAAGTTGAAATTTTCGAGAATAAAGTCAAAATTTGAGAAAGATTTTCTTATTTGTGCACTCCAAGAAAAAAAAAGTTGGAATTTTCCGAGCCTCTATCAGTGTGCAGTCATACTGGGCATCCTCCCGGGTGTGCAGTGGATGTGATGAAGTAGTGTGCTTTTACTTTGGGGTCACAGACAGACACAACAGCTGTTTATGCATTATCGGGAACATTCCCGGGGACAGCCTCTGTCAAAGCAGCGTCTGGCTCACTGGCTGTGTGAGGCCATCACACAGGCATATGCCGCTGTGGGAGTGGAGCCCCCACCTGGTTTTCATGCCCACTTAACCAGAGTTCTGTCTTCTTCCACAGCTCTCCTCAGGGGGAAAGTGGAAGACATTTGTACTGCAGCATCATGGGCCTCACCCTGTTCTTTCATACGTTTCTGTCTATGAGATGTGTCAGTGTTCGCACTGACTCATTTTGTTTTGGGCGTGCAGGATAATGATCAGTTAAGCACTGCCAGCCCTGTGGAGAGCTTGGTAAGTTGATTTTTCCTATTGTGCACTAAACATTCATAATGCATGTGAGCTGGTGTGTGTTAATAGCCCAATTTGGACTCTGATGGCCAGAGTCAGCCCAAGGTGTAAGCGAACTAAGCGCCTGCTTACAGTCCCATGACCAGCAGGGGGCCCCCAAGAGCATGTGATTCTTATTAGTCTTTTTTATTTTTTTGTGTTTGTATGATGAAATAGTTATTTTATTATGTCAGTGATATGTTATCATGTAAAAGACTTACACCACGTCCAGTGTGCCACTTGGTGATGTATCACTTTGAATATTAAAATGAAAATCAACACCAGACCATTGAACTAAATTTAACTGAATTTGCTACTATTTAAAGTTGAAAAACATAGAAGGGTAAAAACATGCCAGGCTGACGATGGTGTGATGAAAGCAACACAGCTACAACTGTGCAGAATTAGGGGAAGCTGTTCACTTTGCCAAACACTTATTGAGAGATTGTCTGCTCTCTAAGTTTGCAAAATTATTGTCTGCTTCCATGTCCACTTCTTAAACAAAGTCCACCTGTGGATGAAAATCTTATCGGTGGGTGGGGCCCCCTAATAAAATTTTGCTTAGGGCCCCATAAAGGTTTGGGCCGTCCCTGCCAATGGCCCAATGGGGCATTGACCATACTAGCTTCTCCCTTAACCTAATAGTGTTTGTACAGAAGGAAAAACCATACAAGCCTGGGAAAGGTGACCACATTTGTGCAAGCTGAGATAGAGAGTAATGGACAAATGCAAGAATATTGATGGTTACACCTGTGGGCAGTTCAGAGGGTTATGTTGTATTGCAAGACACAAACTGTTGAGTAAGTTGTTTGATCCTGAAGATGTGGAGCTCAGGTGTGCTCACTGTTTGGAGATGTGGGCATTACTGTAAAGGTCCCGGCTGTTGCATATGGAGTCACACAACAGGCTGAAACCATATGAAGAAGAATTTCTTTATTACTAAAGCTGATTGTGAAGTACAATTTCACCAACTCATTTAGGCTACACAGAGCTCCCTAAAAACTTCCTAATTTTGACTTCATTCTCAAAATTTTGACTTTATTCTTGAAATTTCAACTTTTTTCTCTTAGTGGATGATTTAAAAAAAACAAAAAAACAAAAAACTTCCTAATTTTGACTTTATTCTCAAAATTTGGACTTTTTTTTTCAAAGTGCAGGATACAAAAAAAAAAAAAGACTTCTTTAATTTTTTTTTCTCCTATCCATGGCCCTAATACATGGGCCCTTATTGCCTAGTACAGTTATGTATGTCTTTAATATAGGAGTGAGTAATATGAGAATGTACGGCACATAAAACTGCTTTCTGCTTTTTCTTTTTTAATATGATTTAACCCCCAACACCACCACCATCACTTGGTCATCCCCAAAGTCTGAGGGAGGATTTCACTCTTGGTTTACAAAAGCATAAAACATCGGACAACAGGACAGATACTCTAACTTTTAGTTCTGCTGCCAGTAAAATGTGTTTTTTCTTTTGGCATCGCAAGATTGGATAGAATATCCTGCAGATGAGCTGGGAAAAACGCGACCTATTCCTCTCGTCCCAGAGCTGCTATAATTAGCTCCTCATTGCTCTCCTTAACTCCAGAATTTTCCAGGAAGTGGTTGGATGTCTTGATGTCAGTCATTATTACTGTGCTTTGACTCAAGAAGGATCTTGGATTGTTAAGCTCTTTTGCTTGGTCAAAATTCACACCTCATGCCTGCAGCTGTGGTTTTGTCTAGCAGTTAATACTCAGGAACCAGAGATGATACATCCAGAGACGTGTCTTTTTTAAATTGAAGCCATTCGTTAAGTCCCACCTCCATTTCAGTCGGTGTAGGTTACAATGTGTGGGTGCTTGACTTATAAGTATAAGCTTCTCTGTGTCTAATAGCATTAGCAGCAGTTTTTATGTTCTCTCGGCCAGCTTACTATACCATCTGGGTATACTCGACGATGAAAAATAATACATAAATCAACATAAATGGCTTTTTGTTTTTGTTTTTTTTGTTTGTTTGTTTTTTTTCTTATGTTGGTGATTTCATGTTTGTGTCTTTCACGCCCCCTTGTGATGGTTTATATGAAACTTAATTGTTGTTACACAGAATGCATTTTACATATTTTTTTTAAATTCAATGATCTGTAGCTACATTATCTATTCAGTTATGTCCCAGGCCCCGTCCACATGTAAGTGGATATTTTTGAAAAAAAAAAAAGATTTTTCTCTGCATTTTGGCCTCCCGTACTGATGCAAACATATTAGGTCACTGAAAACTGAGATTTTGGAAAACACCTTTCAATGTGGAGATTTTCAAAAACTTAGTTTTGTCTGTATTCTTGGGGACAGCTAAAACATGTTTTGGGCAATACTGACGTCATTACCTCAACTTGTGCATGGCAGATGTGTTTTTTTTTGTATTACATATGTGGCATAAATCCGAGATGGCGGGCTACCAGTTATGTTTATGTCTGCTTGGTACTGTTAGGTTTACTTACATGTGTACAGGAAAAACCTATACATTTTCTTCATCCTTATATCGCGGTATGGAGGTGAATAAATATATCACACTCAATAGTCCTTAATTCACCACGCTCTGCACAGTTTTAGGAATACCACAAACGTCAATTCTGTACCACGGCCGGTCAAACTAGCAGATGGTGGGACAATTTTGAGAGCAGCTTTGTTGTTGCATTGCTGTGGATGTTTTCAACCATTTCAGCATTGATGTGAGTACAGACAAATATTCATGAACAACTCTGGTGTGGACAGGATATTTTTATTAAATGGAGAGAATTTTTTTTTTTTTAATATCTGTATATGTGTGAACTCCATTTATGTCCCCTATCTGTTTACAATACTGATTTTTTTAAAGAGAAGTTTCTCTCACACAGGGATCACTACCCCTGATTTCACCCACCGCAGTTGAATTTCAAGTGATTATTAGCCAGTATCCCAGGCAAGTCAACTGTAATGATTTGGACAAAGACCCATATCCATAACACTGGATATACTTTTATGTGTTATTTATCTAACATCACCTTATTATGTCTTGAAATTCATTACATCTAAAAACCACACAATATAGCCGAAACCCGGGATCGAACCAGGGACCTTTAGATCTACAGTCTAACGCTCTCCCAACTGAGCTATTTCGGCCCGTACAATGCACTCAAACATCAGATCAGAATTTTGATCCATAATTGAAATATTGTATAGACATCTATATTGACTCCAATACAAAATAATCTATGGTAAAGTAGACATATTTCTTTGGGTATACAAGGGTATTTGTATTTGTTAGACATTAACCTTTGGCCTAGATTTAAACAGTGTACATAGTCCAGAGGGCATTGCACCAAAGACTTTTAAATAACCTTCAGGTGTTACAGCAATATTATATTTTGACAAGAACTTTTAATAATTACTCATAAATTTAAAGAAGACTGCCCCAATCTACCAACACAGTGTTATTGTGAAATCATCAGGCCTGGTCCCTGAATAGGAATTTGTGTTAAATTGTCCTTTCTATTCCATATAAAATAGTCATGACACTAAAACTTGTATTTGTAGTTGAGGGAACAAGAGACCACCCAGAAAGCCTGGAAAGCAAACATTTTTATGACTTTATATTATCATAATTACAAAGACAATAATTTTAAATATCCAAGATTAAAGACCTATATCATTTCAGATGTATAATATTTCAGACTGACACATTAATTAAGCCAATTTATCTTAAATGCTTTTTTTTGTTTTCTTCTTGTGATGTCTATATGAAACAGTATTTTGTGAATGTCTTCTAGTAGTTTGTTACTTGCAGAGCCAGTGCTTTGTATGTACATCAGTTGAGAAATTCCCTCTGCCGTAGGCTAGTCAATAATACTCTGACTCCTTATGAAGGATTCCTAATGAACCATTGGCTAATGTAACTTTGTGTTACCTTTTCAATTACAGAATTGTTTGTGACAGAATTATGGATGTATCAAACAAAATAAATGTAATGTGAAAAGATGACCACCCAGTCAAACCAATAAGAACTGCTCACCTGGTGCGTATGCCGAAAAAAGTTTTATGATCAGGATTATTTGACCCACTGAATAGAATGGTGGAGGGATGACGCATTTTATAGGCCAAACAGGAAGTTAGCATCACACTGGTTCCCTCGCCAAAGAGTTTTGGGGATTTATGAACATGAAATTGGATTATTGTTAAAAAACAAAGCACTGTGATGACACGAGTTTATGGTACACGTTTTGTTCATTACGATAATCTCCATTGACGAACCCCATGTTTGTGTTTTTTGAAGCTTACATTAAATTGCCAGAAGCAAAAAAGCTATTGTTAGCCTATAAACAAACTACATGGTGGTCACATAGTTTAAACGTCAACATTTGAAGCCAACATTTCATGGCTGTGTCAATTGCTATATTCACATCTCTTTACAAAATATATTATGTATTTTAAACCCTTTTCACGTGATAACAGCTATTGTCCCAGACAAACGCTGTAGTCTTTTTGAGCCACTTGTTAGGAACAGCCTTTTTTAACACGTATCAGACCTTAAAAATTCAAGACCTAGGTTTATGCTGGTGCACTTCATATATCAGAGCAAAACTTCTAAATATCTTAAGCCTGTGTTTACCACAGATTTTATTTCAATCATTAAACCAAGAACCCATGAATTCAAAAACACACAGACTTTGAGACCGGAAGTGCAAAAATGCTGACTGATTCTCGCAATTTAACCCATTACTCCACTGAGCCCATAGACTTTACATTGTGGTGACATCACTGATTTTGAAATAGCTTTTCTCAGCTTCTTTAAAGTTTTACAAGCACAAAACCTCCATAAATTGAAAATTCTGAATTATTATTGAGCATTTTTTACATCCACTATGCCTGGGCTTATGTGTTCATATCACAAGCAAATTATATTCATTCAAAACCTAAATGTCTTAATAGCTTTTTTGTTTTTAAAATTAGATAGCCTGTGGAACTGTTATCTTGCTTAAGTTCATTGACAAAATGAATGAAAGTTGGCTTGGATTCAGTAGTGTTTCTTTAATGAATATGGACTTTTCCAAAAATAATAAACGGTTGTATAACAGAGAGCATTTCATTTCCCATCTTATCTGGATTAAAGTATAATTTTACATCAAGGTGACCTGTCCACAGTTTAATAAACGTCTCTTTAACAATGGCAGCCTTTGGGGGAAATGCTTTTTGGGCCGCAGAGGAACTTTTCGCTGCAATACCGCGAATGGCCACTACGCCATTTTGGAAGGAAGGCAGCGCTTCCTGTGACGCCATCACGTCGGACTGAATGAAGCGTCATCCTTTCTGATGTAGAGCGGCACGGCGGCCTTTCTCTGCTGCTCTACATTTCTCCCAGTCTTTCCGCTCTTTTCCCAGTATCTCAGCGCTGTAGTTTCTCTGACCATGACTCTAAAATCACCACTTGCAGCCGCTTGCCTGCTGCTTCTGGCTGCTGCTCTGAGCCTGGAGGTTTCAGCGGACGGTTTGGTAAACGAGGAGGTGAAGCGGACAGTGGACCTGAGCACTCATCTGGCCAAGATCACCACGGAAATCGTGTTGTCCAACCAGGGACACTCTGCCGTTCAGAGCTTCATTTTAGCGGTAGAGGCTGACCTGGCCCCGCACTTGGCATACATCGGAGCTTCGGTGAGCTAACGTCAAACAATGAATGAAACAACGCCAACACTTCTCGCTAGCTTTAGCCTGTTAGCCACTCCATTGTACACATACTTTGACTGTGCAAAATCTTACTTATCGTAAATGTTGCATGTTTAAGTGTTAAATTGGCAGCATAACCAGTTCACAAATAAACAGCATGCTACCATGCGATGCTACAGGGTGATCACTAAATGCATAAAATGACTACATAGCCAGAGTGACTTATATGATTCATTGTGGTCCTGCGGACAGTCAGCCCTGCAAGCTCCTAGTCAAAAAGCCACAGTTAGCAACCACCTCAAGAGGTAAAATGCATCGGTCGAGGCACTAACATCAGCCAGTTTGCTCTAAGCAGAAGTGTATCCAACAGCTCAGCTTTGGGTAGACTGGATTTTTATTTGAAATTGCTAAGGATGTGAGTAACAAGATGTTAACTTCCGCAGCGCTGCACGCTCTGTCACTGACTGAATGACACGTATGCGCTGGGCAGCTCACTTCCGTGTGTGACTGCGCAGGTCCTCCCCCTCCACTATGAATGAATCTGTATTAAGGCTGTGTTTTTGACAAATCAAAGCCATAACGTCGCACTGTTACTTCATGGAACAAGATTTTATTTTATTTTGCATTATATATAATAATAATAATAATAATAATAATAATAATAATAATAATAATAATAAGGCAAGTGATATTTATATGTCACATACTTATTCACTCAGTACAA
This sequence comes from Naso thynnoides, assembly GCA_029783665.1. Taxonomy (NCBI): domain Eukaryota; kingdom Metazoa; phylum Chordata; class Actinopteri; order Acanthuriformes; family Acanthuridae; genus Naso; species Naso thynnoides. Next base: position 25,641,108 of record JAQLOL010000012.1, on the reverse strand, counting down.
TATACTCAGAATATACTCAGCACAACTAAGGTTGTATTTAACCCATTACTGAGGAGCTTTACCCTCCTCACTTGTCCTGTGTTTTGTGTGCTAAGTGTTGATTTCAAAGAGAGTATGCCTAACCTGCTATGTTTCCACAGGTGAAGGGTGATGAGGAGGAAGATGGCACACTTGAACTCCAAGAGACTACGATTCCGAAACAAAGGTAAGAGATCACACTCTTACCTTGTCATCAATAGGATTCCCCAAGTATTTCTAAACAACTCAGCTCTCATTAATGCAGTGGCTGATAACTGACTGAATCGACTTCGTCGTGTCTGAGTTACGTTAAATTTGTTTTACCTTTTAGCAAAGAAATACACAAACAACATTGTTGTCCCACAGTTAGCTCCAGCAGTCACTCACAATGCAAATCCTCCGTTAATTGGCTTTCCGTCCACATAGTGACTTTAATTAAGACGACACTGTGTAACTTTGATTGCAACCCGAGGCTTTGAAAACACAAAACAAGAATTTTAGTCAAACCGGGTCATATTTTACAGAGAAAACTGTCTCTGGTTTCCCCTCTGATGTCTTACGACTGCTCTGCCTGTCTGCAGCCTTTTATTAGCTGAGCTGTCCCAAACAAAGTCCTGCTGCTGCAGCTGCAGCTTCGGTCTGAACGCAGCCCACACGTTCTTTTCTGGAACTTCCATGAATCACAGAGTTGAGGCCGAGCAGTCGTAGAACATCAGAGGGAAAACCTGAGCACATTTTCTTCACAAAAGAGAGAAGACCCGATTTTACTGAAATTGCTGTTTTGTGGGACGTATTTACGTGCATTGTTAAAGGTGCTTAATTTTTTTCCCATAAAATTTTTTAGTAGTTGTTAAATAGCTCTACACTCAGACAGACATCACTTATATAGAGTGTTTTGTCAGTAACTTGGGTCCTCCACTCTGCCGTACACAGAAAAGACATTTCTGGTTTCCTGCTACCACTCTTGTCCAATCAGACGAGAGGATTCCAGAAATGTATTTTCGGTTTACTGCAGAACGGAGAGACTTCGAGACCCAGTTTACTTACCAGACTCTATTATCAGTGATGGCTGTCACAATGAGTTATTTAACATATATTTTTACAAAGTGTGAATCACTTACAGTACCTTTAAGTTTCGTTTTTCGAAGCCACTGATCCCGGTCAAAGTCACATAGTGTTGCTTTAAGAAAATAAATGGATTTAATCATAAAGCAATAATTGGCTGCGTGTTCAATGACAAAAATTACTTCCTTATGAATAAATGTTTAGGACATTTTGGAAACCTATTACACATATGATTAACGTGAATAAAATCACTTCCTCACTTATGAATACACATCAAGAATCTAAAAATGATTCCCTGAAAAATTTCACTTCATAGTTCCCGATAATATTTTACAGCTGCCGCATTAATATCCTTATGCAAATGTATCTTACCTGTGCTCCTTCTTCTTGTCTCACCTTTTCCCATACAGCGGGCAGTTTTACAAAGTTCAGCTGGCCTCCAGCCTAGCAGCCGGTGCTCAGCTGAAAGCAAAAGTGGAGATGACATTTACTCACGTCCTGAAGCCCTTTCCCACACATGTCACCCAGGCCGAGCGCCAGCTGGTGGTCTTTCAGGGGAACCACTACCTGTACTCCCCATATCCCACCCGCAGCCAGTCCACACGTGTCCGCCTGGCCTCCAAGACTGTGGAGAGCTACACCAAGATGGGCAACCCCAGCAAGAGTGATGAGATCATTGAGTATGGACCCTTCCGGGATGTGGCTCCATTCAGTGAGGTACAGCCCTGAGTTGTTTAGATGAGCTTCAAGTGAAGCTGCATGAATTTTTCTACAACATTTCATGTCTTGTATGTTTCGTGCTGTCCAGGACACAATGAAGATCCATTACGAAAACAACACGCCCTTCCTCACCATCAGCAGCATCACTCGGACCATTGAAGTCTCTCACTGGGGTAACATTGCTGTGGAAGAGACCATCGACTTGAGGCACACAGGGGCCATCCTGAAGGGCCCGTTTTCACGCTACGATTATCAGCGTCAGTCAGACAGCGGCATCTCATCTGTCAAATCCTTCAAGGTGTTGTATCAAACGCAAGCCAGTGACAGCTGACTTATTTTGCCATTAAGCTGATGGTGTTGATTTTCACTATATTTGCATTCTCCTCCACAGACCATCCTTCCTGCCTCTGCCCAGGACGTCTACTACAGAGATGAGATTGGCAACATTTCCACCTCCCATCTGCAGGTTCTGGATGACTCAGTGGAGGTGGAGATCCGGCCTCGCTTCCCCTTGTTTGGAGGCTGGAAGACCCATTACATCATCGGCTACAATCTGCCCAGCTACGAGTACCTTTACACTCTGGGTGAGTTGATTTCTGATAATACTGACTAAAACAAACACAGAGGAAAACTTTGCTTCCTACCCATGTTCTAAAGGACTGTTTTGAACTGAAAAGAAGAGCAAAGGTGAATAATTGTCACAAAATGTCTCGCTCAAAGGCCACCACAGCACACAGTGCTGTCATCATGATGTGAACCCTGGCTGTCTTTTAACGGCACTTACACACCTTATAGTCCGCCTCTAGTCCACTTCCCTGGTGTGCATCAGATGTGAAAATTATGAGTGTTTTTTTGTTTTTTTTTCCCAGCTGGTGTGTTTGCATTCGCACCAATTTATTTGCTCTGGTCTGAATCATTTTTTTTATTATTTATTACTATTATTATTTCATTTATTGAGCAGGGACAAATGCATTAAACATTAGATACATTTGTTTACATTTATTGAGATACAAAAGAGATGTCATGCATGCAGGTTTCTAGCCTAGTTGATGATGTGCTGAAGTGAACCGAAATACAGCTGCACTTCACTCATTGGCTCAATAAAGTTATGAAAAAAAAAACAACCTTCCCTCAGTGGTAAGATGTGTCTGGATCAGGAGCAAAGATAGTCAGTTATTAACACAAGATCCTTCACTCTAAGCTGTGCCAGTGGTGTGAAGTGGCATACACTTCCTGTCTCCTAAGTGGGTGTAATCTCGTCTCCCATTGAGACAGTTAGGAACCACCATCCCTCCAGCTTGTCTGAAAGTGTTACAACATCATGTGAATGGATTAAAGCCGATGGATTTTTTTGTCGCATGATATTTGTTTGATGTAAGTTTTAACTTTTAATTCATTGTTTCTCCTATAAGACTATTTAAACGTCTGTTTATGTCCGTTGTGAAGCAAAGCGGAAGCACCGGTTTTCCAGATCTCGCAAGAGAGTGTTTCTGAGACAGAGACAGGTCTCAAACAAAGTTCATTTTCTCCTAAGTTGTGTGTCTGAAAAATGACATTTTTGTGTCAGAATCTTCAGAAGATATGTGTCTTGTGAAAAATAGGTCCAGTATGTATCTTGGTGACAATGGGGGGAAAGAATTGGTCATAATCTGTGATTCTGTTCATTTCTCCCATAAGAATGAATGGACTCATGACTGCTTCTAGTCTCCTAAAGGTGGGGCCTTGGCAAAAAACCACGTGACACTGACACAGGAAACGAACGGTCAGGGAGACTTCTCGCTTTCTGCTATTAACCTTCTCTGTCGGGAGCAGTATTGTAGATCCTGAACTGCTCTCTGATTGGTCACAGTTGCCATGTGGGCAAACTCCGGGAATGTAAACAAAGAAACGAGCAGACAAGCACCCACCACAAGCAAAGCAGAGGCAACTGCAAGGGTTGATTTTGGTGTCGGTTATCAGATACATTTTTTGCATTCTCCACATTTGTCTGTGACTGCTCATGCTGGCATGTTGTTGTTGTGACAGGGGAAATTCTTCTTCATTCCATAACACACATAGCTGCCTACGGGAGTTGGGTTAGCCCAAAAAAGTGCTGTGCTTTCTGCAGTTAGCGCCGACCGAGGTCTGTCACCACAAACAAAGTTTGTTTGGAAGCGTACTGAGACCACCCCATCAACCAGGTCTCGGTCCGCTTGTTTGGTCCACTTCTGGTGCGCACCCGAGTACAACTGCTGCATTCACACCTGCAGAAACGAACCACTCCAAATGGGTGAAACGCACTCAAGTTCGATTCAACCAAACTAAATAAGGCTGGTGTGAAGGCACTGATAGACACATCCTTTCTCATCACTGAGTCCCAGTGTTTGGTGCTAACACGTCACATCATTTTGTCATCTAGGTGACCAGTATGCACTGAAGATGAGGCTAGTTGACCATGTGTACGATGACCAGGTCATTGATGAACTCACTGTGAAAATCATCCTGCCAGAGGGAGCCAGGTCAGTGTTTGCACGCAAAGCTGCTGTATGCTCGTGTTAGTCAAGGTTTTTCTAAACTTCATGCGGATTTCTCATATTTCTCTTTTCACCTTCTATCAGAAACATCCACGTGGATACACCTTACAAAATCCATCGCTTGCCCAACCAGCTGCACTACACATATCTAGACACGTTTGGCCGACCAGTGCTGGTCGCCATTAAGAACAACCTGGTGGAGCATCACATTCAGGATGTTGTGGTAAGATGGTTTACTTGTATATCAGCAGAAGATCATTTTGACAAACTTAATCAATATCTACAATGTTATTAAAGGAGAGTTTGGCTTTTTGCACGTTAAGCCTTAAAATGAGGATATTTACACCATTATAATGATGAACAGCTCAGTTCTGAGAGATGGAGCTCATTGATGACATCACTGCTGGCTGAAAGCAACAGAGGAGAATGTGCATTCATCCAGTCTGTTAAAAAACACAAACACTTTACACAAAAATGTTTTAAAAGACAGGAAATGTTTAGCATTGTCCTTCCATATCGGGACACAAAAACATGAAGTAAAACACTGATATATAACCCAGAAATGGCTCTTTCAGCTGCTTTACAAAACAAACAAACATCCATTTGCGGATTATATATCAGTGTTAAACTTCGTGTTTTAGTGTCGGTACATCAGAGGACACCATTAAACATCAGGTGTCAGCTGTTATTGTATTTTTAAGTGGATTAGCTGAGTGCACATTTACCTGTGGGGTTTTTTTCGTTTGTTTTTTTTTTTAGCCATTTTTTAGGCTAGCAGTGATGTCAGCAATAAGTTCCAGCTCTCTGGACTACACCAGTTTTCATAATAAGGCTGCAGAGCTTCATATATGATCGTAATTATACTTTTTATAAGGCTTAATGTGCAAAAAAAACAAACTCTCCTTTAACCACATGTCCAGATATGTTGGAGCCAGATAACCTGCAGAGCTGTAGACAGGTTTTTTTTTGTTGTTTTTTTTTTACTTTTACAAATGTTAAAAAGGCCTAGGCACTAAATATTTTCAAGACACTGTTCAGTTAAGCTGTCAAAGTTTAACAGGTTGATTCAGTTGTTTCACAAGTGCGAGCTTTCCTTTAGTGTCCGCCTTAGGCTAGAATGTAAACCTCCAGCACAAGATATTTCAGAAGGGGTTGTGTTCCTTTGTGGTACCATGAGCCTTCCTATAGAGCCGTCCTCAGCAAAAAAAACCCCTGCTTTTATCAAATAGTTGTTTTTGTACTAGTAACTGGGCCCCCTATCTTTTACAAAGTCGTGTTCAAGTTTAGGTAAAAACTAAGCCTTATATTATATTATATTAAACCTTATAATGAGGATATTTATGGTCATACACAATGTTCTACAGCATTATAATGATGAACAGTGCAGTCACGAGAGCTGGAGCTCTTTGCTGATGTCATCGCTAGCCAAAAATAACAGAGGTGAAAGGACATTTCAAGTGCTTCAGCAATCCTTTCGAAAAAAGGTTGTTTTAAAAGACGAGACAAGTGCTGAATGTTCAGTGGTGTCCTCTCATGTACCAACCCTAAAACACGAGGTTGAACAAGTCAGAAGCAGCTGCTTCAGGAAACAGCCGTTTTCGGTCTATTAGCCCACAAAACCAGCTTCTCCTTAAAGATACAGACCACTGATCCAACATACCTGCCTCCAGAATGGCTGGGGACCTCTGTTGTGTGTCGAGCCCAGTTTCTTTATTTCCTCTCATCTCTCTGCCATTGCTGTCTAAAAAAGGTATAAAAAGCCAAAGAAAAAAGAAAAAAAAACTTTCATTCAGATACATGTGTTTCCACAAACCTAAATGGCTGAAAATCCCTAAAATTACTTTACTCTGTGTGATTATGAGCAGTGAAAATGTATTCAAACTTGATTTGATTCACTTTTTTTTTTGTTGTTGGTTTTGTTTTCCAGGTTCATTATAACTTCAATAAAATCCTGATGCTGCAGGAGCCTCTCTTGGTTGTAGGAGCCTTCTACATCCTCTTCTTCACTGTCATCATCTATGTCCGTCTGGACTTTGCCATCACAAAGGTATGACATTTGATTTGATTTCTTTCTTCTTCTTTTTTTAAATTAATTTGAGCCCGGTTCCTGTTGGCCTCATTTATCCTGACATATAACTCCTTTGGCAAACACTCTGCATCTTTATTCAGTTTTTGTCATTGCAGACTCATGTTTTGAATCAGTTTTACGTTATTTTTTTTCACCCAGGACCCTGCTGCTGAGGTGCGTATGAAGGTGGCCTCCATCACGGAGCAGGTGCTAACTCTGGTCAACAAGCGTCTGGGTCTGTACCGACACATGGACGAGGTGGTGAACCGATACAAGCAGTCTCGAGACACGGGAGCGCTCAACAGTGGCCGGAAGAATCTGGAGGCCGACCACCGCACTCTCACCAACGAGATCAGCACACTGCAGGCTCGCCTCAAAGCCGAAGGTTCCGACTTGGCCGATAAGGTGAGTGACACTCGTTTGATTTGCTATGAACTACACTGGACGTGCCGTGAGGCTGACTCTCCTCTCTGCGCCGTCAGGTTGGGGAGGTGCAGAAGCTGGACGGCCAGGTGAAGGAGCTGGTGTGTCGCTCCTGCCAGGAGGCAGAGCGGCTGGTGGCGGGCAAGGTCAAGAAGGAGGCTTACATCGAGAGCGAGAAGACTCTGACCGGCAAGAGGCAGGAGCTCGTCAGCCGCATCGACAGTCTGCTGGATGCCCTCTAAACTACTCCTGCCACACCAGCACACAGAAACACACAACCCTGCTACGACATACAGCTGACTATTTGTATGTATGAGAATTAAATAAATGTGACAAATGCTTACACATTTTTTTTTTACCATCCTTAAACCAAAACACGGACTGTCAGTGTCTCATCTTATGGTAGTGATGGGTTTATCTTGTGCCTTTGTGCCTTGTGATAAACTCGAAGTCACTGTGTGCTCAGCTCCACTGCAGCTACATCACAAGTTTTGGGTTGTTTTTTTTTTTTAATGGTCTGTCTAATCTTGCTCAAGCGTGACACTTCATTTTCTTCTTTCTTTTTCAAATCTGGACTTGTGTGGTTGTACGAATGGTTATGGGGCATCTTTTGAAAAGAATAGCTGAGGGGCCCGAGTGTTTTCACTCTCATGTCTTTACTCACATATGCTGTATTCGAAGATTGGATCATCTAGTTCTTAAAGCCTGAAGGTGAAAGGCTTTATCCAGTCTGATCTCTTTTGCACTTACAACTTTTTTCTACCAGCCCCTGACTGACATTTATATTTGAGGAAATTTAAAGCTCTGATTCTGTGTCATCCTGAATGCTTGTTTTTGGTGTTCATCAGTCATATTTTCTACTTTTTGTATGATTTGTTTGTTGTGTAAGTGGCATGTTGTTTTTTTTTTTGACCATGAGATTAAGTAGCATGTGAGAAAAGACATGGGCGGAGGGACACAGATGTTTGTAAAATGGGCAATTATATGAAAAGCTGTCAAATTTGAAATAAAATTTCGAGAAAAACCTTCATTTAGCGTGTTTTTTAATTATGAAAATGGACAATAGAGTTTGTTTAATTGGGGATTTAAGTGGCCTGTTAGTGCATTCAGTAGGTAGTACCCATAGTTAATCAAAGGGGGGCGCAATTGTCCTGAAAAACACCTCTTAACCATATTAGAGAATTTTTTTTTTTTTTTTTTTTAACCTCAACAGA